>PVJA010009920.1:0-59006 GCA_004027025.1 Myocastor coypus
AAAAAAAAAAAAAAGGAAAAGAATATACTTCTCTTTGGACTAAGAGGAAGCAGATACATACACAGTCAAATGTTCTGCAATTGCAGTGGGCCACCAGTGAAGTTTGTGATGTTGGAGGCTATTGAATCTAAGCCTCCTAAAGCTCATCTCACCAATCTAGCTCTGCGTTTCATGCATTGTAATTAAGCACTTTTTTTTTCTTGCTGGGTGGTCAAGGGCAAGTCGAAGCAAGGCCTGTATAACAAAACCTTCTTTTTTTTTTTAATCTTCCAGGGTCAAATCCCCTCAGGATTAAGTTTGAAACTATAGACAGTACTTTGTAGAACTGTTGTTAGTGTCAGCCTTCGGGACGAGTCATGGCCATTGCTTGGCCATTTTGCTTTCTGTGAAAGCCTGAGAGAATGTTTTTCTGTGGGTGACTCTCCTTAGACGCACTATAGTTCATCCCTTTCCTCTGAGGTCCCATAATCTCCTTGACCAGAAAATTTGGGACACCTCTGAGTTATAGGATATTACAGCACAGGTTCTCTTATATCCTGGGTCTTTATCGATCTTGAAGGGCTAGGGCCAAAATATTGGCTATCCTTATAGCCCTTCTTTTTCTCCAATTTTTGGTCTGTTAACTTACATTCTTATCACTTTTTTTTTTTAAATTTCTGATAACTTCAAAAGAACTGTTCTTTTCTTAAAAGCACTAGCAATTCTCTGTATTTTCTAGAATGTTATTCCCGGTGTTGTCACCCAATAGTCTCCAGAAATATTTGCTGAAATAATGGGTGCAAACTCAGGAATCTTCTTCCATCAGTTTACACAAGTTTGATTTCAATTAAGGTCAGTCACTTGTCATCAAAAGAAACAGTAGCAATTCATCCAGATTTTGGGTCTCCTGTGAATAAGATAGCAAATTTCTCTGTCACCTTTAGAAGCTACTCCAGACCGGATATCATTTTGCGCTTTCTGTCTACTGTCCTTAGCAGTGGCTCTTGTTCTCAGTTTAGTCTAGTCAACAGAGAGCTGGCACTCACAGGTACACTCCAGGTAACACATAGATGAATACACAAAGGAAAAGCAGACAAATGGCTCATGAAGACTCCTTTTTGATGTTTTCTAGAAGGGGATACTCAGTAATTCTACTTACATACCTCTGTTGACCCACATGTAAACAAGGACACTGATTATTATTATTATTATTATTATTATTATTATTATTATTATTATTATTTTATTATTATTAATTATTTTTAGTACTGGGATTCAACTCAGGACCTTGCACTAACATTAATTCTTATAGATTTATAAAATATAGCTGTATCCAAATTTACCAATTCTTGGTTTAAAATGTGCAGTTTTATAGCTTAGGAAAAAAGATGGGAGTTTATGTTTATGTGACTGTCAATGTTTGACAAAACTTGAGGAAAAACGAGGATCCCAGACCAAAGCATGAGCAGAGCAGTTCTACCAGTAACCCATTATAATTGTGGAATATTGGACTATATATACAACTACTTTCTCTTAGTTCAATGAGAAGAAATATTTGTACCAATAATGATTAGAAAAAATTATCATGTCTGCAACCTGTACTCTGAATAATTACCAGAAGGACAACAATATGCATTGTATTAATTATTGGGGATGTACTACTAACGTGTTTTGAAACTGCCTCATTGTTATTAATTATTAAAAGTAATAAAAAATAAATACATAAAAATAATAAAACAAAGCAACAGCAACAACAAAAAAGTAAATAATAACTAATGTAGATATGAGAACCAGTCAGATCTGAAATGAAGCTGGAATATGTTTAAAGCTATGAGTACTTGAATAAAGTTTATCTCTATTTCATTTAGCTGTTTATATAATCATTATAACAATCATCTGGTAATTTTGCATCTATTTTTAAGATTTTAGTGAAATTATTTAAATGAATCTAGCTCTGAATATGTAGATGTATTTTCTTTCTACTATACTCATTTTTCTTCTTTTCTTGATAATTGCTTAATTTAGTAGAAAATATATGGTTGAAACCCAGCATATATCCATCATATAATCTTTTCAAAGGCTAGCTTTCTTATCTAGAAAATAGCACTGTCAAATCTTATAGTGAGAATTACATGCAAAATTACGAGGGAACTTTCCAATATGGGACAGTACAGAGTATCGACAGAGTGAACATTGATTAATTCATCCTCAATTGAAAGGATACAGATTTATTTATTTATTTATTTATTTATTTATTTATTTATTTACTTGTCTTTCTGAGACAGGGTCACACTATGCAGTTCAGGCTGGCCTTGTGCTCAGTTTTGTAGCCCAGGCTGGCCTCAAACTCGCACCGATCCTCCTGCCTCAGTCTCCCAAGTGCTGGGATTACAAGTGTGACACATTTTCTATTCTATGCTTTTGTAGTAAATGTATTGAATTCTCACAATCCAGGATATGCTGAACATTGCTAAGAACGCCTTACTTGATTGTGTATTAATACAATGATGTGGACTAGGTCTTTGCTCTATTGATGTTTTTATCAGAAAAAAGTACAAAGATTTCAGCTTATTTATTATTTCTTATCTTGCCTTTGAAACAAATGCTGATTGGAAATCAACAAATGGCACAGACTGTTCTAAATTAACACAAATATGAAAAAAGCTGGAGAAAAATGTTTAGTATGGCACATAGTAGGGGGGTCAATAAATATTTGATGAGTGAATTGCTTAATGATAGGATGGATGGCTGAATATATTCATGTCTTCTTCTTAGCTTCAGCCCATGGGGTTTTTCTACCAAGGAATTTTCAAGAATGGATGAGTTGGTGGCTGCAGGGTTGCAGTTCTGTTTCCTGTGTTTATTACACTCTAAGTCATACTGGCAGATCTCCCCTTTACTGTTAAATTTGGTGAATGTTATACATTGAACTAAATGAACCGTGGCAAGTAGAAAGTAAATCTTTGCCAAAGAAGAGTATAAATTGAAACAATTGCTTCTTAGAAGCATCGGTTTCTCACCAGAAACTACATAGCACTGGAGAATCACATTAAAATAAAAGTCTTATTTTCCTGTAGACTTTCAAAGTATCTTTGCAATCATTTGTTGGTGGTTGACTGAAGCATTCTCTGTCCTTTCACTCAGTTTAATGATTTATTTATGATTTTGCTACTAAAGATTCAGCTTCATAATGTTAAACTGATCAATAGACTTTTATGGTTCTTTCTCCTCATCTTTAAGTGAGAGAAGCAAAGGTGTATTTTCTGAGATTTGATTAATCTGTAACATTCTGTGGTTTCAACAATTTGTTGGGTTACCTCACTGGAGCCTCAAATCCAGTCTTCTGCTTACTGCAGGAATACTTTCTTTTTCTTCTTTTTTGCCATATGACATCTCTGCCAGAGGGTCAAGCAATTTTAGCTTGAAAAATCTCTTATTAAAGAATACCTCTTGGGAAAGATAACTCTACCGTCAGTTTTTTTTTTTTTTTTTAATTATGAAGTAGTTCTTTATTTTGAGACAGAACTTTTCTGGGTAATTTCTATCCATTTGTTCAAGTTTTTCTGCCTTAAGGAAGAGTGTAATGTTTCTTTGCTCTGACAGCCTATCAAATATCCTCAGCTGTCATATCTACCCTGAGATCCTTCCCTTAGCCAAGCACATTCAATTCCTTCAGTCATAAACTTATATGACAATATCTCCAGACCTATGAGATTTAATAGTCTCGTCTAAATCCAGATTTAATGATACTCAATAAATTTATCATAAGTCCCTGAAAAAAAAAAAAAACAACACCTAAAAACATGGCTGTACAATATGGGCACTAAAGGTGGATTATTTTCATGTATTTAATTCTTTCATTTTGCCAAGATAAAAATTATGATTTTGAATTTATAAAACTAATTCTTGTTTTTATTGATAAAATATCATTGTGAACTGTCTCAACATTTTATCAGTTATCAGAACAAAAATAAGTGGTTGGACAATAGCACTATTTATTACAACTAATACTATGAGATTCACATTACTTGAAGGGAAGTTTTGCTTCACTTTTATTTTTTTTTTCTGTTTTAATTCTAATTTGTACTCTCTTTTAAAAAATCAAAAAGAATAAAAGTAAAAATTATCAGCTGGCAAGATAGCTCAGTTGCCTAAGTGCTTGCTTAAGCAAGCATGGGCCTGGGGTTCCATCCCTGGCAACACATGCTGTGCCAACCCTTCCCCCTGGCTGTGCTGAGCCAGCACTAGTGTCCAGTCATGGTGGTGCATGCCTGTAATCCCAGCACTCGAGGGTCTCGAAACAAGGATCACTGAGTCTAAGCTGTATAGTGAGGCACTGCACATACACACTAAAAAATTATCATCATGTCCTATGAATTTATTCTCATTATCTAGTTATTCTACATCTGACAGAATGTAGAATCAAGAAACATTCGTAAGTTCATTGGTAAGAAGAGCTTTGCCAATAATTTTTGTATGTATATTTGTGCAAAATATCATGGTTACTTAATTTTATTAAAGTATTTATTTAATTTTTTTAGAAAACATTGGAGAATATCTAATTTCCTTGACCTGATAATTTTTATTAACAAAGAGAGAGGAAATAATCGCTATGTAAACATATACACTGACACATATGTATACTGCAGAGTTAATAAAGTATTTTATTAATATGTAATTACTTTGTTAGAATATAATTGAGAACTATTTTTATTTAGTAACGCCAAAATTAATTATAAGTATACAAACATAACTGTTTATTTTTTAAAGTTCACAATGATTATCTCAAGCCATTTAAATTATTTTCGAAACATAAAATAAACACTTCTGCAAATTTAAAGCTGAGAAAATTAAGCAGGTGACATTTTAATAATAATGAAAGAAAATTTTTTGGAATGATTAGAATATAACCTATATCATATACATAATCCTTATTAAGAGACTTTTACACTAGTAATCTCAAGTTTGTTTACCAACTGTATATTTTCAGTGTGATTTACAGTTCATAAAGAGATATTTAAAAATTCTTTTTTAAATTCATTTCTACAACCTCCAATAAGCTTCATGTAGAGCTTTTATGTGAAGGAATCTATTCCCTTGAATATCAATTAAGCATAGTGAAAACAGATACTTCATGGGAATTTGGGTTTAACGGTAAACATTGCAAAGTAATATTTTTAAATTTGATTACTGCCAATCTGTCCTTCTGTTGTATCAAAATGATTTTAGATAAAAGATCTTTATCAAAATTTTTCCCATTATAGCAAGATTCTCAATTGAGCATTAAATGAGTGGACTAAACTATTTTGAGGCCTAGCATAGTACACTTTTGCCCTTTCGAATTTATTTTTAATATTTAAAAAAAAAACTAGGTATGGTATTTTCTAGTTTGGTCAAGGTAAAAACTTCCTGTGCTAAGAGCAACAAAAGAATCCCTCTTTTGGACAAAAGTCACCGCGTTCTATTTTAAGGACCAGAAGGAAATGCAGCACAGTGAACTTCGATTCATGTGTCACCAACTGACATTCAGTTAATTGGTGAAGTTACAGGATAGTTTATGCTGTGTAAAGTGGCATCACCATGAAAATCATCTTCCAGTCAAATTCTGGCACCTAAAAACATCTGAAGTCAGGTTTCAGTGGAGAAAAGCCTCCCACTCATGCTTTCAGGAGTCTGCCAGCTGTAGTCTTCTAGTTCTGGAAACATCCTCTGGCATTTAGGTAGAGGCTCATTCAGTTCTCAGAATTCACGGTTTTGCTCTTGAGACAACTCCTCGTGAGTACTGATGCATGGAATCTTGCTAGGTGTATGGTAGTGCAGAAGGGGCCCAGGCGTTGGAATTTACTGATGGTGGCATATTTCAAACACGTCCAAGATACAGTGCTAGAATGGCATGCTAAAGCCCTAAGACAACAGCTCAGAGTTAAGATTCTGTGAATAGCATGCATGGTACTTATTTCCAGGGAGGGAACATTTTAAAAGAAACCACGACTTGAGCTCAGAACAGCCCCACTTGCCATCACTCCCATGATACATTAATGATCTTCATGCTTCCTGTCTCAGCTTTTGACTTTACAGAGAAGATGCTCTTGACAGGTTCACAGAAGAAATGTCTCATTTCACTACAAAAACAGCTTCTATTCCCTAAGCAAGTTAGCCTTATAGTGTCCACAGGACTAAAGAAAACCTGCAGAAAGATACTGGACTTTCTCTCTGCCGATCCAGGCAAAACTTTCTGAGTTTTTGTGGGCCTCTTGATAGTCTTCCATTAATTGTGATATACACAAGTGTAGCAATGCTGGTCTGAAAAAGCTCTGTGGCTATTATGGGCTCAGTGAAGATTTGGGTCATACCACTTGTTGTGCCACTGGGATCCAGATATTTGTTAGCAGAGCACAAGGCATATTTAGATTAACAGTGGGCATCAAGGAGGATGAGTATCAGTTATCTGAAGCAACTCTTATAAAGGGAGCTGTGATTAATCTTGTTAAACATTACCTTGCTAAACTCAATTGGGAAATGTGGGTCAGCTGCAGAATGAAAATGCTGCTTCTTCAACATCTAGGGAGAATAGGGTTCTCACACTGTTTTGACCAGATGGCACAGCCATTGTGTTCATCACATCTCCAAGGATGTCACAAGGGATAGCCTGAAGCCGGTACCATCAGAAATTGTGTCAGATGAGCTTATACCCAAATTGGCCTGACTTTTCTCCTTCCTCAGCTTCCTTGCACATATGAGCTGAGAAGTCTGAAAATTTATGTTCTCCAAAACACCTGTCTCTCTCTCTATCTCTGTCTCTTTCCTTCTCTTGTTCTTCCCTCTCTCCATTTCTTGTTTCCCTCTTTCCCTTTCTCTCTCCCTCTTTTTGTAATTCCTCCTAAGACAGGGTCTCACTATATAGCTTAAAATGGCCTGGAACTCACTGTGTAGCTCAGACTGGTCTTGAACTCTTGCCTCTCTAATACTGAGATTCCAGACATGCACTATGACCAAGGCCTTATGTTTTCTTGTTTTATCTCTCACTGATAAATCTCTCATACTTTCAACTCTACTCTGGATCTGCTCGGTGAAGAACTCAAATAACACAAGGAGATCAGAATCTGTATTCTATTGTAGTTGGATATTTGTATTATTTTAATAAGAAATCATTCATTCATTAAATAAGAAAATAATCTTATCTACCTCAATTTTGTGGAAAGGATGAAAGTAGCTTGAGTATTTATGATATAAAAAGTACAGAAGATTGTTCCATTGGTTTTTATTTTTTTGTTGCTGTTGTTGTTTGTTTTGTTTTTGGTGGTACTAGGGATTGAACTCAGGACCTTGAACTTGCTAGGCAAGAGCTTATTCCAATAAGGTATGTCGCTGGCCACCTGTTTGTTTTACCTTTCATTTGAAGTCATATCAGTGAAGAATATTTCAAGATATACTAACCAACTTTGATGTTGTTTTATGTAAAATTTTTCATTTAGATTTTAATGAGGAAAAGTTAAGAAGAGAGATATAATCTCATTTTCAGTCTATGTTGTCAACTTGCACCATGAATTTATTTTGAAAGTTAGTGACCTCAGATTTGTTTAACAGCATCTTTCTCTTCCGACTTCCTCTCTGACATTTCACACCAGTCTTTTTTCAAACAGACCTTTGGAGAGCATCTTTACATTTTCTGAACTTTCTTGATCATTAATGACTGCCTTAGTTGTATTTTGGCCTTGGAATATTTTGCAGTGCAATTTTCCTTCAACAAATCAATGTTTTGTTTTTAGTTGATGTGAGATTTCTATACTTTGTAGTTTTAAGGGTAAAATTGATATACATCAAAAAGGAATGCAGTCCAGCCTTTAATCTTGTTTTGGACATTTATGTTATGCTTGCCAGTTACATTCTGGACAGATAACAAGCTATAAATTACTTTTTAAAAAAATTAGAGTGTATTAATTTAAATAGTATGTATAATAAGAGAGACAAAATTGCAATACAAGAATAACTAGCTATGAATTCAAGTTTATTAGAAAGATTAGTCTCATCATACATTTCATGTTAGAAATCTATCTATATATAATTTTTTAAAATTGTATTTATCTACTTATTGATTTAGTTATTTGGTACATGGCTTAGGTCTTTCTGCCTAGCTCAGACTCATTGTAATGTTCCTGTCTCAGTTTCCCCAGTGCCAGGATTATAGGCATGCACTACCATGCCCTGGTCTGGTGGCCAGGAGGGTGTGCCCAGGTTTCTAGGGCCTGCACGGCATCTAGTATCTACCAGTGATCAGACTCAAGTCTTTGCACTTGTGAGACAGGCTCTTAGGCCACTGAACTATCTCCCCAGCCCTATATATAATATTTTTATGAAATGCGTATTTCACACACAAAATATCTTTGGTCATTCAAAGTTTTTTAATTGGTTCTTGTGTCCCATTGGCACACTCCCAGAGTGTTTACTTTCTTTTAGCAACTGCTTATTTTCCTCACAAGAGAAAATAACTTCAAGCTCAATCATATATATATATATATATATATATATATATGTATATATATATATATATATATATATATATATATACATATATATATATATATATATATATATAAAACGTGAAGTCAAATTAATCTGATAGGTATTAAGATTGAATACACTGATATATCTTTAAAGAGCTGATATTCAAAATGATATGCAAAATGATACACTCATATGTCTTTAAAGAGCTGATATTCAAAGTGATATGCATTCCTCTTCAAATATTTCATCAAAGGTCCCCTGAAACAGAAATGATAATGCTAAGTCTATTATAAAAAAATAACTAAACTCTGTAAAGAAAATAAAACCATGAATTTAACTTTCATTTTCTTGAATGCTACTTTAGCAGCAATTTTGGGATTATGAAAGATCAAAAATATAGTCTTATGTTGAATCTGACCCCCCTCCAGTTCTCCTAATCATCAACACCTTACATTATATGATGCATTTGTGACCACTTACAGACTCACAGATGGACACATTATCATTAAAGCCCATCGGTTATTCATAGTCCCTAATTTTAGAGCCTAATGACCTTTTCTAGGATCCCATCAGAGATAACACATTACCTTTAATTGTCATTTCTCCTTATGCCCCACTTGTCTGTGACATTGTCTGTGACTTTCTTTAATTGATGTTCTGGACAATTTTGAGGTGGACTGAACAGTCACACTTCGGGATACTCCTTTATTACAATTCATCGTGCTTTCTCTCAGGATAAATACAGGTGATTTGCTTCGTGGAGGAGATCACAAAAGTCAAGTGCTACTTTCATTAGGCCACTTCAAGGGTTCTACCAGCATGATTCACGAGTGCTGGTGTTGATGTTCGCTGCCTGGTTGAAGTAGTTGTCAGTTCTTTCATTCTAAATTTTACACTTGCTCTCCCTGACCACCAGTACTGATTGCCTTAGGATTCACCAGTGGCCTATACACTCAAACATGTTCTTCCTCACTAGGAAAAAGTGCCTACATCAATTATCTGGCATTCTTAACATCAGAGTCCTATCTATTTACCATCATTTATTTTGTTTTATTCATTTATTCATATTATTATACAATAGCTTTTTATTTTCTACTTGGATTTATAATATAACACATGAAGTTGTTGCGATAATCATTTCAATTTTGGCCATTTAAAGTTTTTAAATTGGTTGTTGCATCCCATTGGTACATCCCCAGGGGTGGATGTGTTTGCTTTCTCTTAGTATTCACTTATTTTCCTCGCAGGAGAAAATAACTTGAAGCTCAATCTTCCGTATTTCCTATTCCACACCTGGAATCAGCCACCTGCCCTGTGGTATAAAATTCTACACATTCCGATTAGTGCACACTATCAGATATGTACCATTGCAATATCATACAGAATATTTTCACCACTCTATAAAATTATTGCTTCTTCCACTTCATATCAGTCAGTTATAATTTTAATGTACTAAAATCCCCTTCTTCAGAATTTGTATATTATTAAAAGTGTTAAGATCAACATGGAAAGTTGTAAGTGCGACCACCTATAGGAAGAACTTGTGTGATAATTAAGTGATCATATCAAATTGTGTAAGAATTACCTCACTAAATGATCAGTGTGGTTCTAGTTGTGCCTGAAGGAAAACACTGAAGACAGAAGACACAGACTGGGTAGGGTCTTCTCTGAATGGAATAAGTGGGGGGGGGCTCTCTTTTGTTTCCTTAGAGGAGCTGCAGTCTCCACCTTCACTCATCATGTCATAAGGTTTCCAGTGCTGCAAGCCCTAGGACTTCCACTATTCCCTATGCTGAGCTCCAGGCCTGTGACTGAATTCATTAGTTTTCCAGAGCACAGGCAGCCATATTTTCTCTCTCCAACACCTGCCTCTATGGATGATCTTTGCAAGTAACTCTGTCAATTCATATATATATATATATATATATATATATATATATATATATATATTATATGTTTGACATTAAATATGTTTCACTCGTGAGTGCTAACTGATGCAACTCGCTTTAGGTTAAGTCACAAAACAAACCGTCATGTTGCCAGGTTACATCTCTGTTGAACTGTAGAGAAATGATGAGTATTGCCGACATGATTTGAACACCTGTATCTAATTATGCTGGCATGCAATAGTGAATAAAAATTACAGTAGCACAGGTTAAACATTTTTCTGTTAGTCAAATTTAAGTGGTCTTTTCTATAGCTTTCAATCACAAAGCCCTAAAAATGAACATGTTTGAATAAGTAAAATTAGTAATTTACTAATGTACACACTGTTCACTTACATAGTACATCACATGTACAGAAATCTCCTGGATTATTTTATTTATTTATTTATTTATTTATTTATTTATCTATTTATCTATTTATCTATTTATCTATTTATTTACAGAACCAGGGACTGAACTCAGGACTTTTTCACTTGTCAAGTGGACACTTGTGCCCCTGAGCTTTCTCTCTGGCCCCTATTTTATTTTATTTTTTTTTGTATTTAGGACAGGGTCTATAGGGTCTCACTATGTAGAGAGGACTCATAATGATTCTCTTGTCTTCAGCCTCTCAAGCTCTGGGATTACAGATGCGTGCTACCATGCTCAGTCTCAATTATAGTCTCAGTGCACCCTGGGTGCAGGACCAACACAGTACATGGGGGATCAAACCCTGGCCTCTCTTCTCTGCCTAAGAAAGCACTTTAGTTCAATCAGATACCAGGCCGGTGTTTAGATCAGTTTAGTTATAACGTTATCCCTGGGTTTAAGATCATATTTCTCAAATAGATTAAACTTTAAGAGGACAAATTGCAGAATGAAAAAAAATGAAATACAAATAATCATACAATTTAAATACTAAATAAGGCAAAGAATAATACCCAGGTTAAACATACACACACACACAGACACACACACACACACACACACACACACACACACACATTCCAGTTAGATTATTTGTGACCAGCCTTTAAAAAATATTATTATGAAAGCCAATAGAGAGTCAATATACTCTTAAGTGATCTGAAAAGTAACTATTTCTATGGAAAGAAAATACATGAATTCATATTTCTGCATTAGATTAAGTTGGAGTCATAAATAAAATGTAACTAACTAAGGAAGAAAAGTTTAATACCTTCCAAGTATAGCATTTGGCATTTTATGTCTTTGATTGGGGTATATTTGGAGTTTAATCCAAGTTTTCCCATTGAATACGTATGTAGCAGTCCAATCCCTCACTCCTCCTAAACCTGTGATATTCTTTGCAAAAGTAATGTTGTGCTTCCTTCCCCGAAATACTATTGGAATGAGGATAAAAAGTAGCTCAGGTAGCTTCGCTTTTTTTAAAAAAAAAAATTATGTATTTGGTACGGGGTCTCTTTATGTAGCTCTGATTTGTGAGACCGCCCTGTTAGCAGCTTCCTCAGCTCTGGGATTACAGGTGTGTGTCGTCATGCCAGGCACTGGTTGCTGGCTCAGTGCACCCAGAGACAGGACTGGCAGGGCATGCAGTACTGGAGACTGAACCATGGTCTCCGCTCTTGCCTCCACAGTCACGTTTACTTTGTAACCCGTTCAGATTGGAGAGGCTTATTAGAACTTGCAGACACTCTGAGGAAGAGATAGCACTGCATCCTGGACTGGACATCTCCACTGGCTGCTCGGCACAGGTCCGTTGCTTTCGCTGCTCTCATGACCCGCAGCCTCTACACACTCACTCACAGCAGTCCTCGCCCATTTATCTTCTGTCCTCATGATGGTCCTCACAGGGAGACAATGTGCCAGTGGCAACCTTGGTTACATAAGGTTTATGCACTGGTCAGAATCCACCTTGGCTACAGATAGGTTTCATTTACACTGATAGGAAGGCACCTGCAGTAGGGTCCTGTTGGCACAGAACGAGGGTCTCCCAGAGCCCCTTCCCACCACTGCCCGAACCAGTCCTGCACTTCGTATTTCCCATAACATTTTATCTTAATTTACTTTTGTTTAAATTTAATGATGAAGCAGCTTTGTATATTGCTGCAAGATTCCAGAAATTCTAACAAGATCTTTTAAGCAAGTTAAGTGATACATGAGATAATATTTTTCTAGTTAAATAACTCTCATAATTTGAAAAGTGTATCTATCAATTGAATAAACAAAATGTAACTTAGATTAATACAATTACTTACATACATAGCTAAAGTAATTGCATCTATATATATTAATGCATGTGTATGTTTATATGTTTTACATATATGTATATATATATCACAAAAATTCAGGAAAAGGAATTAGATCTATATAAGAAATGTTTTATAATTCATGCAGTCCTTTCCTCATGGTTATTGATTTCTCTGAGCACCTAGTTGTAAATCATGGCTCCTGACAATTTTAAGAACACCGGTATAAATGACTCTGTCTTTCTATATCACTGTGACTCAAGAAATATAATATAATGTAATATATTATTATATACCCCAAGGACATTCTCTTCTCTAAGTTATCTTTTTTAAGCATGGGACAAGGCAGGAGTGTTGGATGAGGAGAAAACAGTAGCCATATATCCTGATAACTTTTGTCTGAAGGAGGCAGAACTCAATACATGCAAGGCTGAGACAGAAGTCTGAGCTTACCTGAGCAAATTAGTGAGACCCTGTTTTACAATAAAAGCAAAAATATTGGAAAAGGACTGGAGACAGGTCCCTGTGAAGGTCCAGAGTCGAATCCCCAGTGCTGAAAAAAAAATCTAAAGAATGTAAAAGAAAAATAACTGTTTCTTAGGTGATTTGTTAAACATGCTCATGATTTGCTCAAGTCTCTAATTTCTCAATATTTTTTTTTTTTTTTTGGTTCAGGTGATGATAGCAGCTAAAAATATGTTCCTTTCCTCTTTTAAGGTGATGATGTCATAAATCAGCACCTCACCATTGTTTTGGTGGCAGTGAGCACACAAATGCTTTAAATAACTCTTTAAAAATGGAGAGGCTTTTTTGAAAACTTTAAGTTTTACACTACCCTCAGCAAGTGTATTTAATTCAAAGGAATGGTGTGGAATTATGGAGGAGATATGCTTGCTATAGTTATTATCACAGGTTATGAATTTAGATTTGTTCAAATGAGATTCCAAAGCCTTGAAAAGTGCGTCACTTTTCATTAGCTATTTCACAACTTGAAAACTTGATCCAATACAGAAAACAAACCTTTTTAAGTGTTTCCCAACATTGCTAAGAATATATTTGAAAGGAAGTTGTAAGAATTTATTGTATCCAGGAAAGTCTCCAGGCAAACATCTTAATTGCTCAATCACAAATATTTTAAAACACTTTTTAAACTGTATTTTAAAGGACTCCAAGTCCATTGATCAAATATTAGAGTTTTTTGGCACGATACATAATCGAGCTCTATGTTTATAACTAAAACCCCTTAGACTCCTGATATATTAGCTTAGTAGTACTGAAAATTGCAAATAAGCTAGACTTTTAAAAATTTACATCTAAATGAAATAATAATATTTTATAAAGAATGTTTACAGTCACATGTTGCTTAGAATATTTTAGTTCTAATTTATTACAAATAATAAGTTTCATATGTTTCTTTCTTTCACCTGCTGTTCTCTTGCGGCTTACCAATTTCAAAGGCTTCTCTTTTGCCAGGTCCAAATTCTTCCAACAACTGTCCTATGAGCTCTTCAATGTCTCTAACATTTTAGCATTTTCAAATACCTTGTTCAAGTTCTTCACAATACAACTGAATCTGTCTTCTTCAGACAGGTATGATCTTTCTTTTTCTTTCTGTTTGCTCTGCTTCTGGGTAAATACAGGAAAGGCGAAAGTAGGAAAACTCCAAGGCTAAGTAAAATGGGTATTCAGATAAATTGTATTCTAATCAGATATATTTAAAAGTTTTAAGCCAAAAATTTTGTTTAGGTAGGTGGAATTAATGTGTTTTTTTTTTTTTTTTTTTTTTTTTTTTTGTGGGACCAGGGTTCGAACTCAAGACCTTGCTTGCACTTGCCCAGCAGGCACTTGCGCCTCGGAGCTATCTCCCCAGCCCCTTGGAATTAATGTTAAGGCAGTTAACTCACCCCTTGGAATTAATGTTAAGGCAGTTAACTCCCAGTGAATCTGATATACTTTGTCTATGCTACAAAGTCTGCACCATTCATATAAAACCTAATTACAATTGGATTGTTTTGTTTTATTTTCAACTTTAAAAAATCACTGCAAAATTTCTGATGTATTTTTACTTTAAACATTTATGAATCAAGCCTACTGGATGTCAAAAGGAGAAGCATGTCTTTGAAACTATATGAATATTTTAATGTTCCTGCTATACCACTTTTCAGTGATAATCAGATTACATAATAACCAGAAACTCACCTTAATACCTCTGCCTGGATCTAATACATCATATCTCCTCTTCAGGAGGCTATTATGTTCAATTGGTAAGATGGTAACTGAGATACAGTAATCATATGATCTTTCTTGTCAATTTGAACTTAATTTGTGGTTAGCACTGTTTTCTATCAATAAGGAAGTTTGGATGAAGATAATGCTAGAAGTGGGACAATAACAAGCAGAGTATAAAGCATAACAATATTTATCACATACTTTGACTTTTGTAAGGGTGAGTTGTATTCATTGGAACATAAAATAAAAGGATTCATTCTCCAGAAGGAGTGTTTCTTAGAAATATGCTTCAAATTGCAGAATAATGATAGGGAAGGTTAAAATATTATGTTAAATGTCCAAAGTAGGGCATTTTAGAGTAAAGAACGTAATATCTTTGATTACAAGTCATGTAACTATAAGGACTTTTAGTGAACATTTACTGCATGGTATACATTATACTAAATTTTTTGTGTATTATTTCATAATTGAATCAATGTTATTAATTTACTATCGTCTTTATTGTTATTATTCTGAATATAAAACTGGAGCCAGAACATTAAGGAGTTAAAATCAAGTTACTTATGAGCATGAACAAATAAATGGCAAAAAAAAAGAGAGAAAGATTTAAGCATAAACTGCAGTCACAAAGCTAATGCACTCATGAAGAATATACTGGGTCTTTGTTTTATGATTAAAAATGAATTTCAAGAAATAAAATGCTTTCAATACACAGAAACTGAGAGTGGAGCAGTAGTTCTCAGGGGCTGTGAAGAAGGGGAGAGGTCAAGAAAATGTTGTCAATAAGTACAGTGTTACAGTTTGAAAGGACTTGTAAATTCTGCTGTGCTAAAATAAAATAGAAAGAAAGCATATATAGTATGCCTCAAAGTAGCTGAGAGAGAATAGTTTGAGTGTATCTACTTGATGCTTGTTATCCACAGCTTCAAGTAGAGACTATTTAGTTTGGCTCATGTTTCAAGAGATTGAATTCATCCTGGGTGAGCTACAAGGAGTAGACCTCAAGGCGGAAGCACATGGGTGGACAAAACCGCTTAGTTCATGGAGACCAGGAAACAGGAGGGAAGGAGTGACAGGAAGCAAAGAACCAGGAGGCCTTCTTTGGTATCCATGGCTGCATTCTGAAACCCACCCATTTATACTACTAGTGTACTCCACCTGCCTAATTGGTGGATGTCAAAGTCAATCAAATTAGGTTTTACTCAGTGGCAGTTAACTCATCGTGTCAATTTGAATAAGAAACACCCTATTGAATTGAACCAACATAGATCTGGGTGTGGAAGACCCAATCTCAGGAGGGGAAGTTTGTCACCCAAATGCTTCAAAGGGAGAACCAATACAGAAGGCCCAGAGAGGAACTCTAGTCATTGTCTTCTGCTCAAATGTCATCTCCTGCCTTCCAGCTCAGACTCAGCTCTGCAGTGCAGACTTTTCAGATTTCCATAGCAGCTTCTTCAGCCTCTTGATATGGATCTACACCTGCAGGAGGACACCACAAAGAGCTTCAGGCCTAGGATTAGATACTTCAGATGTTCATTCCACAGACAGATCCTCTGTATTGTGCCAGACTTGACTCTGCGCATCACCACTTTAAGTCAATCTTGTAAATTCTTTTCTATTTATGTGTTTCGTGTAGATTCTCCTGGGTCTCACTATACAGATCGGACTTGTAGTGATTCTCCTGTTTTCCACCTCCCAAGCTTTAGGATTCTAGGCATGTGGCACCACACCTAGTGTCCTTTGCCCTCAGTGTGTCCTGAGGGTGAGGCCAGGGAATGCTGGGAATTGAATCCCAGTCCCTGGGCCTGCCTAAGCAGGTGCTTTATTCTGCTGAACTATCTGGCCAATCCTAATCTTGCAAATTCTTTTCTTTTCTTTTTAAGCAGGACCAGGGTTCAAACTCATGACCTTGTACTTGCCAGGCAGGCACTTGTGCCACGGAGCTATCTCCCCAGCCCCAATCTTGCAAATTCTTACATGCTTGGGTATTGTATATTAAATACGTTCTGACTGATGCATACACTACCCACCTCAAACTTGTCACTTCATACCCAAACACATGTAGCAAAACATGACTCAATCTGGAAAGAAACACAGTTTCATCATTTCACCTAACAGGATGCAATTATCTTGCAAACAACTGAAAATGCTGCAATTCCTTCCCCAGAGTCTCAACAGTTCTAGTAATTTTTAAAAGTTCATGTCAACGTCTTTTCTGAGATTCAAAGCAAATCTCTATCTCTATAAAGACAAAATAATAAAAAATAAGTTCTAGCATTCTAAGATGCAATGGCACAGAATAAACGACCCTATTCCAATAGAGCAGAGTAGGGGGAAAGAGTCAGACCAAAGAAAGATCAAAACCCCACAAGGCAAGCATCAAGGCTGATAAATCTGTGTCCAGCACACAGGGGTCACACAGTGGTAAAAAGTGAGGCATGGCTCACAGGGCTCTTCCGCAGGGTCAGCGCCACACACGGCCAGCTTGCCGGGTTTCCGCTGCACCTTTGATTGCATTGCTCCAGCTTCGCCCACCGCCTTTTGAGCAGCTTCCTGCTCTGCTGGCCAAGCCTGCCTGTTTAGTCCGATGGATACTTCCATTACCCAGCAAATCATGCATTCTACATGCTGATAAAATCAGCATCATATAAATGACACTGGGGTCTGCTGTCTGTGACAGTTGTAGCCTTTAAGTATTTGTCATCAGAGCCCTCTGAGAGCCTGGATTATTTTACCCGGACATGAGCAAATGGTAGGCAAATTTTCTGCCACAGTATGTACACAAGGCCTCTGGGAATGGAATCCTTGTTTCTAACTGAAACTTCATGAGCTTGGGTGACTAGCTGATCTCTTCCTGTTTGAGTTGTCACCCATGAGCTTTTTAAGGCTTTTCTAAGGGAAAGGCTTACAAATTCTAGGGCTTCTCCAGTCTACATCTCCAAACCTCTGAAGACTCCATCTTGCATCTAGTTCTAAAGGTTTCTACACCTCACCAGCAAGGCATGATAAAATACTAGGTAACAGATACACCAACTATTCTTGCTAGATGGTTTTTCTATATATGAATGAGTAAAAATACATATTGTATGACATTTGTATACATATATTGTATACATATATGTGTATGTATAACATGTACGTGTATATCATATATATGTATGTGTATATGCCATACAAATATATCTTATATATGTTTATGCACATCACATACATGCATGCAATATCATATACATATATGTCACACATATGTGTATGTATATACCATGTATTTGTACGTCATCATCGTATGTATGTATATATGTATGTGTGTATATCAACCAAGAGATTCTTAGCTTATTTCATCATAATAACAATTGCTATGTACTGGGAAGCTCACATAATCTGCAGGTGGGCTCCATTCAGGATTCCAGGTCACCCTCTGAAAACACACTAGACTAACTTGGGAGGTTATCCTGGGCAACCACTGCTGCACAGAAATCTCCTTGGCACAGAATTGTGTTGTAACACTCCCTCCCTTTTCTCTTGCCACTGCCTCTCCAAAGCTGATGGATTCTGTCCTGCTGCTGCCTCGCCTTATTCTCTTCTGATTACATCATTCTCGAGTGTCTGGGGCAGTCTAAGCCCACGGGAGGGTAGGACCTTTCAGGACTTGCCTTCCCAAACCTGCATGACAACATTTATTTCTCCACGGACTAGAATCTTTGTATGCAGAGTGTCTAGTTTGTAAATAGCTGTTCTTCTGTGTGTTCTATTACTCAGAATAGTATGCCATCTTTAGTCCACAGACAACATTGAGCCCCCTAGGTGTTGCCCTAGAATCTAGAAACAGAACAGGTCAGCATTGCTTTTGGTGATTGAAAGGGCTGAATGCAGTGTTGGAATGAGGGCAAAACAGAGATAGAGACAATATGGGAAATCAGATGCCTTGGTTCATGCTCCGAAACTTCTCATTACATGCTAATAAATTATTATGCATTTATAAAGATAATTTGCTCTTCCTTTCAATTCATAGACAAACCTTCTTTCGTGTATCCAATTGTATGACTTTTAAAAGGGTGCCTTGCCTTTATTCATGGAAACAGAAAGTAGGTACATTAAAGTCTCACTAAAATAAAGAAAAATTAAAATTATAAACATTGAAACTAACAGCTAAAAGTCATTTATAATTTTTTCTTTTTCTGAAAGTTGGCCAAAAGGAAAATAACAATGCAGAAGATTATGAAAGCTTCCATATCTTCAGTTAGTTACACTAAGCCAGGATGCTGTGCCCTGCTGCTGTGCCTTCTGCTTGCCTTGCTGCAGTGTATGGTATGTGCAGCTCTTGGAGGTGTGGGTTTTGTGCTTATGAAAGCGTTGTGGCCCATGGTCTAGGACTGCTCTGAAGTCAATGCAGGCATTCAAAAATTGATTCATTTGAACAGTAAGTCAAAATATTTTCTAGAATGAATATAGAAGTGAGAGGGAAAGCAGGAAACAGGGTCAGTGAAAACAGGACCTCCTGCGAACACTTTCCATTAAATGGTAGATAGGAACTGGGTCAGGAGAATTTTGATGTCACTATTTTTTTAGACTTTTTTTTTTTTTTTTTTTTTGTGGGACCAGGGTTCGAACTCACGACCTTGCACTTGCCCAGCAGGCACTTGTGCCTCGGAGCTATCTCCCCAGCCCCATTTTTTTAGACTTTTTAATGAAGCTCAGACTTGTAGTGATCCTCCTATCTTGGCCTCCCAGCTCTGGGATTGCAAGCGTGAGCCAACATGCTTGGTTTCGGTGGCTGGAATCGTGTGGGCTGGTGCAGGATGTGGCACCTGGAATGGATCCTAGGTCTTGTGCTTGCTTGACAGGTGCTTAACCCACTGAGTTATCTTCCCAGACCAATGCCACTATTTTTAAAAGATGAAATTAAGAAAACAAATTCATACACTGATGAAGGGATGCAGAAGAGTGGCTATCAGTGATGGCACAGGCCAGTGTATAGGCTTATGTGAACAAGGGCTATTGCTTATCAACACTGAGGAGGAACTCTCTGCACTGAAGCTCCAAAGGTGTCCGCCAGGAGTAGGACGAAAGTAGGCACTGCATATGCACATGGACAGTGATAAATGGTGGGTAAGGAGGCAGGCCTTCACAATGTGTGCTCCTCTCCACGTGCTAGGAAGAAGCAAACTGAAAGACAGCAGTGAAAGAGGTTTGGCATTTTGAAGAAAATGAAAAATGGTAGGAACCACTTATCTAGGAGAGAATAATGAGAAATGAGTCAGGGAAACACATTCGGATTATTAATCAGTATGAAGGTTTCCTTGAGCTCCCGGTGGAGGCTTCCCTACAAGGAAGCATCAAGTTCCACACCGGACCTCTGCCCCATTCAGCTGCGTGGGCACAGTTGGCAGGCAGGAAAATAGGTTTTGCTGCCATTAGCTTTTTGAGAATTCAGAGTAATCATGAAAGAAAGGAGTGTGGGTGTGAACGGGTAAACTCTGTGGTGGCGAGAGTAGGCCAAGCGGCGCCCACACAAAGGCTTCTCTGTCGGTACTCTCAAGCCAAGGGTATGAGTTGTCTTAATCTAAACTAAAACGTCACTACTTATGTTTAATGGAAGTGCTGGGACTTTGAGATGAGCAAATGAGTTGTGGATTGCAGTTTGGGTACTCTAAAAGGTTCATTATCGCTGGTTTAGACAAAGGAAAAATTACAATAATAAATAGCAGAATTAAATAAGCGAAAGAACATTGATGGCATAATATATACTTCTACTCGGTACAATTGTTTATTTAATTTTGGAATCTCATGTGGTGATGTTAATCCAAAAGCAGAAAAAAACAAAAACAAAAACCCACGATATGGGGCCCGGTAGGATGGCTCAGTGGTCTAAAGCGCCCGCTTGGGAAAGCTTGGGCGGCTGCAGGGACCGCGGTTCTATCCCCGGCACCACATGCTGCACCAGCCCTGCCCTCAGGGCAGGCTGAGCCAGCCATAAAAATAAATAAATAAACAAACAAAAGTCTGAAACAAGAAAAAAATAAAATTAAAAAAAAATCTTAAAAAAAAAAACCCAAGATAAATTTTTTTCACTTTTAAATACTAAGTCTAAAAACAAGCAACCCATATTAAGGTAAAGAGATATACACAGATATGTTCATGCTTAAAGTTACTGTAACACCTGATGTTTTTATGTTTCTGTCTCAAGAAATTGTTTGGAAGAGTGGATGACATAGCGCAGCAAACTAAGCACTTGCTTAGGCAAGGGCAGGGACCAGGGTTCCATTCTGAGCACCACAAGCCACACTGCCTGCCTCTGGAGTGTGCTGTGCTGGTCACTGAGACTGGGCATAGTGGCACATGCTTGTAATCCCAGCACTAGGGAGGTTGAAAACAGGAAGATCACTATGAGTCTGAACTGCATAGTAAGAACCTGTACCAAATACAGAAATGAAAAAAAAAAAAAAAAAAAAAAAAAGAAATCGTTTGAAAAATTGACATTCCAGGCAGCCTTACTCACCAAGCAAAACTTTTTTTGTTGTTAATAAGAGTGAATGGTGAGATTCATTCCCAGCCTCAGATTCAGATGGACTGTTTGAATGGTGGAGCGTGACTGCCAACAAAGAAAGTCAAATAAACAGATGCATCCCTGCAAAAAACAAAACAAAACAAAACAAAACAAAAATCTGGAGAACGAAATGCTTAGTGCTGCAATTGTACGTTCCTTTCATTTGTCATTTCAAGCTGCATTATTTGGTGGTTGCTCAGCTGTGAGACTATGGGGGCTGATGCAGCGATAATGAAATACTGAAAATCCCAAACAACGGACATGTCTATAACTGGTAATGGGCATCCTCCTTCAGTGTATTAACTCCAGCTGTGCTGTGTGGCTGTTTTTCCGAAGAGATGCCACCCAAGGTGAATATTGAATGGAAGATAAAGGATCTAATGCCACAAGCAATTGGATCACACACTGAATCCTTATTACAAGATAGCAGGTTGAGTAAACTGCCCTTCTTTGAAGCACGGCTCCATGTTCATCAAGATAAGATGAGAACCCTATAAGTCCCGTTCTATGGAGAAGTGTTAACCTGGTTTGTCAACAACAGAGTTTGATAATTAACTCACAGATTACATGGCCAGGCAGAATTCTGAGCAGTATTCCAGTGAATGTATTACTGGGCATTACTGGGTATTTTTCATGATGTCACTGGGTACTTTTCTAATACATAATACCGAACCAGGGTAAAACTATATCATTTAAGAGCAAGAGTGTCATATTTTGAAGCCATGGGTCATATTAGTTATTTAGTGACTCTGGGAACTGGAAAGACCATTGTTTCCAAACTGTAAAGATAAATAAAGGGAGTAAAGACTGAATTTGAAATTTTTCCTGATGTATTACAGAGGGTAACTGGACTCAGTGCTAGGAAATATGTGCTTCCTGCAGGGGAGGGCCAAACTAGAGAACTGGCGTGGCTGGCACAGAACAGCTGGCTACTTCTAAGAAGAGATAAACTTGGGCGAGCGCTGATTGTGGAACTTGGCCACAAAGGCACTTATGCAAAACGAAGAGACTTGAGAACATCTCCCTGAAGGCCTTCACCTCCAGAATGGGAGAAGCAGTCATGGGAGGCAGAATTTTAGAACAGTGTTCAGAGACTCCTTCCCTTGGCACGTGGAGGGGCTACAAATGCTGTTATACACAAGGCGCTAACAAAAACCCATTGATCAGCAAAGAGAAGGGAATAGCTAATGAAACAGAACACAGCAGAAACCTGTGTACTCCTGGGGCAGTGTCAGAAATAAATGAATTGAGGAAAGTGGGAGCACAGGGACCATACTTTTGAAATCCACTGAGGTAGTGTTAACCTAGCAGACAATTCATTAGCATAACACTGCCTCCTCTCCCACACTCACTTGTATGCTCAATCCCCAGCCTGGTTTAGGGATTCATACACTAGGAACATATCAGGTACAATAGCTCCTGGAACTTTAGCTCAAGAAAATGTTAAAAGCTAAGAATGAATCAGAAGTAGGCTCATTGCTATTCACACACTCACACAGGTAATCATACGAAATAATCATTAATTTGGAAAAAAAAGATGCTAAAAAGTTTGTTAAAATTTCTCATGACTTTTAATAAGAAATAACAATGAGACAGTTTCAAAACACTTTGGTATGACAGCCACAGTAATTAATAAAATGAATGTTGTTGTCTCCATATTAGTTGTTCAGAGTACAAAATGCAGGCATGATAACTTTTCCAGACGCTATTGCTACAAATATTTCTTCTCATTGAACTAAGAGAAAGTAGTTATATGTATAGTCCAATATTCCATAATAGTGGGTTATCAGCAGAACTAGCAGCATCTGAAGCTGTTAACCTGAGCCTTATACAACTCAGCATACTAATCCTTATACAACTCAGCATACTAATCTGTCTTTATTTTACATGCCTCGTGGTTAAACTTTTCTGCTGGATGGTTAAGGCCAACTTAAAACAAGACCTATATAGCAAAATATGTAACTTTTGTACCTAACAAAGTTAGTCAAATCTCATCAGGATTTACCCTGAAACCATGTACAGTGTTTTGTAGAATTTTTGTCATTGTCATCCACCTGGATGAGTTATGGCCATTGTTTGACCAGTTTGCTGTCTGTGAAAGCCTGAGAGAATGTTTTCTCTCTAGATGACTCTCCTTAGGCACACTATACATTATCGATCCATTTCCTCTGTGGCCCCACAATCTCTTTGAACAGAAAATTTGGAATACCACTGAGTTGTAGGATGTTACAGCACAGATTCTCTTATGTCCTAGTCCTCACTGACCTTGAAGGAATAGGGCCAAAGAATTGGCTATCCTTGTATCCCTTCTTTTCTCTAACTTTTTTGGTCTGAAAACTTAAGTTGTTAACCCTCTAGTATAGAAGCTTAGTAATACTATTACTCTGTAACATAGGCACTTGGGCATAACATCACTGTCTTTCTGAGTATCAAATGCCTTAGATTTAACATGGAACCAGTATTTTTCATCAATCATTGATGTTCTGATAAGTTCCTATGGAATGTAATTTAAAAAAAGTCATCTATTTTTGCACCAATATTTAGAAATCTAGCCATGTATAAAATTGTACCAGGTCAATCCTATGATATTTTTTCCTTGTCTCTCATTCTCTATTATTACCATTTTTTAATTTTTTAAACACGTATTTACTTGAGAGACAGTAAATCAATAATTGAAGTGACATTAGAAGCAGCGCACATCTAAAAGACCAGAATGAGAGACATTCCAAGCGTGTTTTTAATTTTACACATTGCTATTGTCAGGGTCAAAAACCTGTTGTCTAATCAATCCTGTGCATATAAGTGTATGATTTTACTCCTGTCATGTTTCCTAACTTTTCTGCTTGCTGTTTCTCCACTGTTTAATCTTTAAGCTCCTGGTTACCATTTAGCTCTGTTACATCTTTCTATTTTTATTTTTTGTTTTGTTTTCTTACACTAGGGAGACTATATGAAATTTATGCATGTAGGTCTGGTTTATTACACTTGTGAATATATATATATATATATATATATATATATATATATATATATATGTGCTCAAGATACTTCCATTATATATGGAGGCTTCCACTCTGTCATATTTTATAGGTGAGTAATATTCCACTGTATAAAAACACATTTTTTTTCAACCATTCTTCACGTGACAGGTATTTTGGTTTTCTCCAAGATTTGTCTATCACAAATTGTGCTGCTATAAACATAGTAGTACAAACATCACTATGGTATGATGTTTTTAGTTCTTCTGGGAAAGTTCTCAAGAAGGGGGTAGCTGGATTGAATAGGATTTTCTTTTTTTTTTTTTTTTTTTTTGGTGGGACCGGGGTTCAAACTCACGACCTTGCACTTGCCCAGCAGGCACTTGTGCCTCGGAGCTATCTCCCCAGCTCCTGGATTTTCAATCTTAGATTTTTGTTTGATTTTTGACTGATGATTGCATCAGTCTGCATTCACACCAACACTAGAGAAGTGTTCCTTTTTCCCCACAGCCCCTCCAATATTTGTCTTTGGTTGATTTCTCTATGGTAGCCATTCTTTCTGGGTAAGATGATATCTAAGTGTTGTTTTAATTTACGTTTCGCAGATAGCTAGTGATGTGTAGCATGTCTTCATGTATTTATAGATTTGTTGAATTTCTCTGAGAAGTGTATGCTTACCTCAGATGCCCATTTCAGGATTGGGTCTTCGAATGTTGGGACCCTAATGTTTGTTAGTTTTTATAAATTCTAGATAGAAGACCTTTTTATGAATACTTATTTGTTAAAATATTTTTGAAATTTGTGAGCTGACTTTTCAATCTGTTGGTAATTTCTTTTGACGTGCAAAAAATTCTTAGTAAGAGGAGGTCCCAGTTGTTAATTTTTTCAAATATTACATGTGCATTTTGACTTTTGTTTATGAATTTTTTGCCTACTCTGATGTTTTCAAGATTTACTCCTCCTTTCTCTTCAAGGAGGTGTAGTGTTTCTGTTTTAATATTTAGATCTTTAATCCATTTTGACTTTAGTTTAGTGCATGATGATAGACCTGGGTCAAGTTTTAGTTTCCAGCATGTAGAGGGCCAGATTTTTCCAGTACTACTTTTAAGGAGATTAACTTTCTTCCAGTAAAAAATGGTTGGCCCCTTTGTCGAAGGTAATGTGGTTGAATGTGCTTTCATTTGCTTCTGCATCTTCAAACCTATTCCACTGATCCTGCAGTGTGTTTTCTCTCTCTCTCTCTCTCTCTCTCTCTCTCTCTCTCTCTCTCTCTCTCTCTCTCTCTCTCTCTCTTTGACAAAGCCGTGCTGATTTTATCAATTTAGCTTTGTAGTATAATTTTATGTCAGGAATTATAATGCCTCCTGCCTTATCTTTGGTGCCCAAGATTGTCTTTGCTATTCAAACTATTTTCTGGTTACAAATAAATTTTAGAAATGATTTCTCCAGGTCTGTGATTTATGTTGATGTTATTTTGATAGAGATTGCATTAAATCTGTGTAACAATTATGGTAGTTTGACAAACTTCAAAATGTTGGTTCTTTCTATGCAGAATCAGGATATATCCTTCCATTTTTTGAAATCCTCTAGGATCTGGTTATTTTCAGAGCACTGTTGATTTCACTGAATACATCTTTCACTTCTTCAGTTAGATTAATTCCTATGTATTTTATTTTCTGCAGTGCTATTGTAGAAGGTATTGTTCCTCTAATTTCTCCCTCAGTGTGTTTGTTATCTGTGTAGAGGAATGCTATTGATTTTTCAATGTTGACTTTGTAGCCTGCTATGATACTTAATTTGCATATTAATTCTAGTAACTTCTTAGTGGAGTTTTTTGCGTCTTGCAAGTAGACTACGGTGTCATCTGCAAATAATCATAGTTTAACTTTTTCTTTATCTATTCTTATTTCTTTTATTTCTCTCTCTTGTTTAATTGTTCTAGCTAATGATTTAAGAACTATATTGAATAAGAGTGGGGATTGAGGCCATCCTTGTCTTGTACCAGATCTGATAGTAAAAGTCTTCAGTTTTTCTCCATTTGCAATTGGGTTAGCCTTTGGATTGACACCGATGGCTTTTATCAGACTGAGGTAGGGTCCACCTATTTCAATTTTCTGTAGTACTTTGAATATGAATGAGTAGAGGAATTTGTCAAAAGTGTTTTCTGTATCAGTTGAGATGGTCATGTGCTTTTTGGATTTGATTCTAATGACATAGTATATTGCATTTATACGTTTGCATATGTTGAACCATCCTTACATTCTTGAAATGAATCCTATCTGGTTATGAAGCACAATCTTCTTAATGAGTTGTTGTATTTTTTTTTTTCTTTTTTTTTTGGTGGAACCAGGGATCAAACTCAGGACCTGGCACTTGCCAGGCAGGTAGTTGTGCCCCTGAGCTATTTCCCCAGCCCTGAGTTGTTGTATTCTATTTGCTAGGATTTTATTGAGGACTTTTACAACTATGTTCATGAGAGAGATTGGCCTTTATTTTCATTGTTCAGTTGCATCTTTGTCTGGTTTTGTATCAGTATAATACTTTCCTCCAGGAATGATTTGGGGAATGTTTTTTCCTTTTCGAATTCATTGAAGAGTTTAAGGATCATTCGGATTATATCTTCTGCAAATTTCTTATAGAATTCAGCGGTGTATCCATGTGGATCAGGACATTTTTTTGTCAGTAAGTTTTTTTTTTTATTACATTTTGTATTATGTTGGATGTTATTGGGTTATTGAGAGTTCTTATATTTTATTGATTCACTTTTGATAATTTATACTTTTCTAGAAATCTGCCCATTTCATCTGTGTCTTCTATTCTGTGAGAGTAAGTATTCTCAAAATAGCTATTAATGATCTTCTGAACCTACACTAGGACTTTGGAAATTTCACTCTTTTCACACCTTATTGCTTGAATTATTTCTTTCCTCTTTTTGATGAGGTTAGATGGGGCTTATCAATATTTTTAAATTTTTCACAGAACCAAATTTTGACTCAGTAACTCTGTGTATTGTTTTCTTTGTCTCAATTGAATTAATTTTAGCTCTAATCCTTATAAGTTATGCCTAACGTCTCGCTTTTGGTTTGGTTTGCTCTTCCTTTTCTACATGATTTAGGTTCAGAATTAGAGTACTTATTTGTTCTCATTCTGTTTTCTTAATGTGTCAGCTTCACATTCATAAATTTCCCTCTGAGAACTGCTTTAATTGTATCCCATAAATTCCAGTAGGTTGTGTTTGAATTTTCATTAAATTGTAGATGTTGTTTAATTTCTTCTTTGATTTCATCTGTAAACCACTGGTTGCCAAGGATGGTGTTGTTTAATTTCCATGTATTTCTGGGGTTCTTTTTTTTTTTCTTTTATCATTTATTTCCAATTTCATTGCACTGTGTCAGATAATAGGCATGGGCAATTTCTATGTTCTTGCATATACTTAAGGATGTCCTATGGACTAGTCTGTGGTCTCTTTTTAAAAATATCCCATGTGCAGCTGAAAAAACTGTGTATTCAGGAGTAGTTTGGGCATGTACTCTGAACAAGTCCAGTTGTTCCAACTTCTGGTTCAAATCTGCTACTTCCTTCTAATTTTTTGTCTGCTTGACCTATATTTTGGGGATAAAAGAGTTTTAAGGTCTCCTGTTAAGATTTTGGTATTAGATATTAGACTTTTCATGTTCATTAAGATTTGTATTATATATCTTTGTGGTCCCATGTTGGGTTCAAACATATTTATGAGTGTTACCTCTTCATCTTGAATTTTTCCCCTAACCAGTATGTAGTGGCCTTTATTTTGTTTGATCAATCTTAGTTTGAAGTTCAGACTATCTACAAACAGGATTGCTATCCCTGCTTTTTTTCTGAGGTGTTAGGGCTTGCAGTATCATTTTCCATCCTTTGACTTTCATACTATGAATTTCTTTATGAGTTAGGTGTGTCTCTTTTATACAGCATATTGTTGGATTTTGCTTCCTCATCCACTGTGCCAGTCTAGTTCTTTTAATTGTAGAGGTAAGTCCATTTACATTGGTGGTTATACTTGAAATCTATTGACATTATTATTATTATTATTATTATTATTATTATTATTATTATTATTGGCTTTTTGAGACAGGGTCTCACTATGCAGTTCAGGCTGGCCTTGAGCTCACTTTTGTAGCCCAGGCTGGCCTTGAACTCTCACTGATCCTCCTGCCTCAGCCTCCCAAGTGCTGGGATTACTGGCATGCGCCGCCACGCCTGGTAGTAATGTATTGACTTATGATTGACATGCTTTTTATTTTATTTTATTTATTTTTTTTTTTTTGTCTTTTTGAGACAGGGTCTCGCTATGCAGTTGAGGCTAGCCTTGAGCTCACTTTTGTAGCCCAGGCTGGTCTTGAACTCGCACCGATCCTCCTGCCTCTGCCTCCCGAGTGCTGGGATTACAGGCATGAGAACATGCTTTTTACCTATTATTGTTTACCCCTTTTTCTCCTCTGTTTAATTGGTTGCCTATTCAGTGTTTTATTTCTGGTTTCATTCATGAAGTCTGAGTCCTTTTAGTACCTCTCTAAAATATTATTTTGTATCCTGTGTAGGGTTGGCTTTCATGTCATGAAATTCTTTAGTTGTTCTTTGCCATGAAATTATTTTACTTCTCCCTCATACTTGAAAGAGAATTTTTGTGGTATGACACTATGGGCTGGAATTTGCTTTCATGGAGTATTTGAAGCACTCTGCTTTATACTCTTCTTATTCTAAGAATTTTTTGTTAACTTTGTTTATTTATGTTTTGCCTGGCTCAGCCTTTCCTGGGAGTACAGCTGGTTCAGCATGTGGTGCCAGCAATTGAAGTGCAGTCCCTGTGTTTGACTAAGTTTGACTAAGCAGGCAGTTGAGACTGCTAAGCTATCTCACAGGCTCTCCATGCTCTTCTTGACTTCATGGTTTATGAAGAGAAATCTGCCATTATTCTGATGAGTTCTCTTTTAAATGTGTGTTCTGTTTCTTTTTTCTAGCAGTGTTTACTATATTATATTCTGCCTGATTTCTGGTATCTCAAATATTATATTTCTGTGAGTGTTTTTTTTTTTTTGGGTTTGGGTTGATGTTATTTGGAGTCCTGTATGCTTCATTTACCTGAATTCCAGATTGTTTTCTCATGTTTGAGAAGTTCTTTGCTATTATTCTTGCCCATATTCTTTTTATATCATTTGTACTGACTCCTTTCTCATTGATGCCTATTAGACTTGCATTGTTCATCTTTGCATCATATTGCATATGATGTATTATTTTTTTCTGCATCCTAGTTATTCTTAAGAAATCCTTTCTTACCCTTTCAATAGATGTGACTGCCTCTTCAAGATCTGAAACTGTATCTTTATTTTCATGCATAGGATATTGCCCGCTTGTGACTGAGATTTCATTTTCCTTTATATCTATTTGAAACTGCTTCATGCCATCTATTTCTTTCCTGTACTGCTCATTCAAGGATTCCACCATTTTTCTATTCTCCTTAAATTTTATCAGTATCTTCTGTAGAAGCATTTATTAATTCTTTCATTATAGTTGTGCTTTCTTTTTCTACTTCAGAGATTATTTTGGATCTAATTTCCTTTCTATCTTTCTGCAGTTGCTCCTTTACTTCAGATGCTATTAATCCAGTAATTTCTTTTTTCCTTTAGGGGCTATTTCTGATCTGATTTCTTTACTTTTCTACAGTTGCTATTTTTACTTCAAACACTATTCATAGACTTCCTTTTTTTTAACCTCAGAGGTTTATTTCTTATCTGATTTCCTCTATACCTTTCTGCATTTGTTTCTTTACCTCAGATGCTGTTAATTCAGAGATTTTAGCTATGTAAATCCCATTTTCTTCTATACTACTGTCCCTTGCATTTGTTCTGGATGGGCTCAGGGCCTGAGATTGCCTCTTGCTTCTTTTCTTCATCATTTTGTATAGCACTGTCCTCTAACCTTTCATGTAGAACTTTGGTGCAGTTATGCCAGTAATACCTACTGAAATTCTGGTCTGGATCTGCCAAGTTTGATTTTGTCCAGATGTGCCTGGCTGGGTCTAGCTGCTGTGCTCAGCTTCTTCCTGCTGCAACCCGTGGAAGTGAACCCACTAAACTACTCTGGCAAGATGTTCAGTCCTGGATTAGCTGTGGGGGTGTTACCACCAGCCTCTCTGCAGGGAATTTTGCTGCCGGGTTCCACAGGAGGTGTTTAGTGTGCAGTTTGGATGGAGACGTTCTGGTTGCGGTATGCATGCAAAGTTTCCCGCACACTTGCTGGTATTGGGTTCTCATGGGTATTAAGTTCCATGAGAGGAAGCAGTTCTGGGTGTGGCATACAGGCCAGAATTTCCTACCCAAATGCACACCTGTCCAGAAGAAGTTCTGGACACTAAAAAGTTCTGGGTTGGTGCAGAGTAGAAGTTCCTCCCTACACACACGGTGGTCATAGGTTCTGGGCCTAAAGTCCTTTTTGTTACCACTTTTAAACAAGAGAAATTCTAAAGAAAGTACTTTGCAGGATTATAACCCCAGAAAAATGCAGTACATATATCCAAAGAAATGAAGTGCAACATTAATCAAATAAGGTAAAAGTATTTTCATTTTAATTTTCTATTGGAGCATTACAAATTTTCATAGATTTAATGATTTCAATAGTACTCAGACATTATTTTATAGTTTTGTAGCTCAGCAATCTGGGTATGGCAGTCTCTGCTTGGGATATCCCTAAGTCAGCAATAGTACCTCATCTGTGGCTGAGGATCCTCTTTGAGATTAACCAATCACTGCCAGAATTATTGAAATTCAGTATTTAAGTCTTGCTGCAGAGGGTCTTGGAGAATATTGGCTTTGGCTCTTAAGGCCACTTAGATCCTTCCCGTGTGAGCCCTCCATGACTAGTTCCCAGTCATGTTCTGGCTAAAGTTTCCTTACAAGACACTAGGAGAATCTCTGAAGACTTCATCTTCTTTTACTGTGCTGGCTAGATTAGACAAGATCCACAGAATTAATCTTCTTAATTAAGTCAAAATCAAATGACTAGTAACCTGATATTTATGTGTAGAGTTTCTTCCATCATATAGCAAACTGATGACAATACTATCTTTTCTTAGTGGTGATTTTCCCCATACATGGCAGGAGTTGAAACCTTTTTTAACATAGAAGCTCTGGGTCTGAATATTTTTATTGTGCAACATTTCCATAAATCAGTAAATTAAATAGGTGAGTTTGAGTGCAAATTCTTCCCAAAATGGACAAGAGGATGCACTTTCTCAATTCATTTTTATGAGGATAACATTTATCCCACAAATTAAAATGTGATTCAGTCTTTGAAAACATCAATCAATCTTTGCCTGGCCAAATAGTTCAGTGGATTAATGCTCCTGCAAGCAGGCACAGGGGCCAGGGGTCTGATCCCCAGGCTTGCCATGCAGCCCTACTCCTGGGGGAGTGCTGAGATGACAATCGAGACTGGCCTATAATCGTAGCTCTTGGGAGGCTGTAAACAGACAGATCACTATGAGTCTGATCTAGTAGTAAGATCCTGGACACTCTGTAGACCCTTCCCTAAAATATAAATAAATAAACACATAAATACATAAATAAAATAAAAAATGAAAATCAATCAATTGTTCATTAACTTTGGAAAACAATCTCCAATCTTCTTATATGTTAAATAAACCATATACCTTACATATCATCTAGCAATTCCATTTCCATCCATTTAACCAAGGAAAACAAAACATTTTGCTTCTAAAAATTGTCTAGAATCTTACATCTATTCTCATAAACAGTAAAACCAGAAATATCTCGATGACATTAAAGTGATGATTGCATAACAAAACCCTAATATTATGAGAACCTCCATGGTGTTTTTCATAATAACTTACTATTTCACATAATTACATATTTTTGATTTTTTGCGTATCTGTAACACCTATTTTGTCTTCTGGATAACAGCCATAGTAATAAGTTAAAGGTGATAACTCATTGCAGTTTTAATTTACATTTTAAAAATGATTAATGACATTTAGTATTTTTTCATGTAACTTCTGACCATTTGTTTGATTACTTGTGAGAAATGTATACTCCAACTCTTTGCCCATTTTGAGATGGATAATTATATTTGTATTATTAGGTTGAGTTTATTATAAAATTTGAATATTAGTCACTTATCAGATGTATACTTTGTCAATAGGTTTTTACTTTATTTTAGCAATTTCTTTGCTGTGTAGAAACTTTCTGGCTTGATATGGTATCTTTTCTCTTCTCTGTTTTTGCTGTTATTGCTTTAGCTTTGAGATCATATTAAAAAAAAATCATTGCCCAAGTATGTTTGGAAGCATTTTCCTCTTTCTGACCATGATTTTATAGTTTCAGGCTGAAAATGTATGCATTTTGAATTGCTTTCTCTATAAAATGCAATACTAGGACTTGTTTTATCTTCTGCATGTGCTCATTTTTTTCTAAAACAATTTATTGAGAAGTTAGATTGTCATGACTCTGACGTTTGGAAAATCAGTTTTTGTTCGAAATATAGATTTAGTTCTGAGTTCTCTGTTCTATAATATTGGCTTGAATGTCTGTTTTATGCCCATACCATCCTAGTTTTGCAAATATATTTTTGTCTAGGTTTACAAGTCAGATAGTGTGATGCTTGCTACTTCAATATTCAATTTTCTGTAAATTTTGGGATCTTCTCTATTTCTGTTGATTTTATTGTTACTTTGACTGGGTGATTTTTCCAAAGGAAATAAAATTAATATCTTGAACATGTCTGGATTCATATGATTTGTCCAGCACTGTTAAACATAGTTGTCATATCGTACCAACTAAACTTTTCAACTGGAAAATAAATAAAAAAATAGGATATGCACACAAGTGAATATTTTTCAACCATAGAATACAATCCTACCATTTAGAATATTAAAAAATCTGGAGAATATTTTGTTAAGTGAAATAGAGCATGTGCAAAAGTAAATACCATGTAATCCTACTCATATATATTACATACAATACATTTTATACACATATAGTATAAATCATATATGTTATATCATATATATATATACATATATATATATATATATATTCTGAAAGAGGTTGATCTTGAAGAAGTAGAGAAGTATGATGTTTAGTAAAGATTTCATTAATTAGAATTGGTTAAAGGAAAGCAGGCTATGTGAAGATTTTGATCAAAGGGTACACATTTATATATAGATAAAAGGTATATTTGTTAACAATTAATATAGAATAGACAAATATACAGTCACAGAGTATATAAACGATTGCTTGAAGTTAGGGGATGAGAAAGAGATAATAGGCAAGTGAAAGTAGGTAGAATGATTGTAAAATGTTTGGAAATGGGTAGTTGCAAAAATGTTTACAGGATAAATTTTTCCAAAATTAGTTGTGCCAATAGCAGCATGACTATAGATGTATCATGAACCACTGGATTGCACACTTTAAATGACCATTTTGTCTGATACATGAGTACCGAGTGAAGCTATTTTTAAACAGTGGTCATCCGTACAATGCAGTATGTTTCAATAATAAGAAGAAAGTGATGTACATAATATCACTGATGAGCCTTTAATTTATTTGGAAAAAGGAAAGGAAATAGATGCAAAAAAGCAATATAGCATATGCCCATCTAAGTACCACAGAAGAAGCAAAACTATGAAGACAGAAAGCAAATCATTGGTTAGTCAGAATTTGGTTTTGAGGGGAGATTTAAATGGCAGAGGGCTGTTCAGGGATTTGTGGCATGATGTAATGCCTATGGAGCACTGTAACATGGATGACAAAGCAGTTGGCCAAATAAATTTTGGAAAATCATATTTTCCAAAATATGGATAGTATAAAACTAACAGCTAAGGAACTGTTTATAAATATTATTCCATAGTGACAGTGCTTAGAGATCAGGAGTGGGCCGGCCCCTGCAAAACTCTGGGGAAGCCCTAGGGGAGCGTGCCCATCAGAAAATCTAAGTTTGGCACAGAGTAAGAATTAGGAGATCTGATCCTGGTTGGAGAACTGTCTTTGATTACAGAATGTTGGTTTGTTTCTCCTACTTCGTCCTTCCACACCACCCTGAAGACCCATAAGACTGCACTGAGGAGATTACTAGCAGTTCTTGGAAGGGAAAGAGGAAAGATTGTGAGTTGGAATAAAAACAAGGTTGAATGAGTTCCAGAAAGCAGCATCCTTAAACTCATGCGCAACAATCTGCAGAAGAAAACAATATCAAAAAGCTACCCTGAAGTAATACACAGAGAAGTAAGATGAGAGGGGCCTCCTCAGGAAAGAAGGCAGCTGGTCTGCAGGCAAACAATCTTGAGCCAGCTCTTCCAGGAAGATGGGGCAGTTGCCCATAGAGAGCCCTACCTCAGGATCTGTGAGGAAGACAAGAAAGAACAAGCAGAAGGCTCTTGGGAGCGAAGATGGTGGCAGCACCAGTGAAGCACCCTAAGCCCCTCAGAAAAAAAGGGCCCAGGTGGACCACACCATTGAAAGTGAGGAAGCGTTTAAGAATAGTTTGGAAGGTGGAGTAAACATTCCTGAAGAACTAAAACCACAGCTTGTGGAAGACTGGGGCTTAGTGATCAGGCAGAAGCAGCTCTTTCAACTTTCTGCTGAGAAAAGTGGAGATGCCATTCTAGAAAAGTACGCTAACTGTAAGGAATCACAGGGAAATGTTGGTAATAAGGTAATACGCAGTTAATGAGGTTGTGGCAGGAATAAAAGTGCATTTCAATGTGATGCTGGGCACTCAGCTGCTATACCAATTTGAGAGGCCCCAGTATGCTAAAATCCTCCTGAGTAACCCTGATGCACCAAGGTCCCAGGTTTATGGAGCACCAAACCTATTGAGATTATTTGTGAGAACAGGAATAATATTGGCCTATACACCCTCGATGAGAAGAGCCTTACTCTATTGTTGGGCTATTTGCATGATTTCCTAAAGCATTCTGCATCACTGTTTAGTGCCAGTGATTACAAAGTGGCTTCTGCTCACTACCATCATAAAGTCCTGTGAGAGTCTCCTGACCTCTCACCACTGATGTCTGCTATCTGTGAAAACCTCCCGTTATTAGTCTTTTACTTGTATAGTTGATGTTCTTTAAAGTGGTCAACGTATAAGGAGGCTTATGTTTCATTTTGTTTTCTGTTCTATTTGAACCAGAAAATAAGATTAGTATAAAACCTTTTCCTCATTTCAAAGTTGCTAGCAGTGTATATGGTAATTAGACAATGAAAAACATTCAATAGACTATTTTATTGCCTAGCTGACAACATTGCTTAAATACTGGTGGTTCTATCCCTTTGACACTACGTGATTTTCTATTATGCGTTAGATGCTATGTGACAAAATGCCCTGATTCCTAGTGCCAAAGGTTCAACTTGATGTATGGACCTAAAAACTCATACATTTGTGCTTTTTTATGGTGCTAGAATACAGTAAAACAGCTAATCCTCTGCAAATCCACCTATGTTGTTCTTTCGGCGTTCTACGGCTGAAATTATTGAAGGATGGTGGTTTAGTTCTTGGTTTTTGTATTTGAGTCTAATGCACATTCTAACATGAGAGAGCCAATGCATTATGTGTAGATGCAGTTTGCTGGCAAAGTTGATATTTTAGTAATTGCATTTCAGATCTTAAATAATATTTGTTTCTAAATTTCAAAGAAAAAAATAAATAATATAAGGAGTATTGCTGTAGTTTGCAAATTTGTTTCTGACAGTGATATTTATGAGCAATTCTGAAACCACATGTGTAAATATGGACTGGAATGATCCTCAAATTCTGCGCTTTAGAGAAAGAAATAAATGAACAAGGAGGAAATGCTAGAAGGAATGAGACGGGCACTGAAGTTTAATGTTCGGCGTGACTCCTCTAAGAACATATAAACCTGCGGGATAGCTCAGTGGTCTAAAGCGCCTGCTTGGGAAAGCTTGGGCGACTTCAGGGACCGCGGTTCGATCCCAGGCACCACATGCTGTGCCAGCCCTGCCCTCGGGTCAGGCTGAGCCGGCCCTAAAATTGAGTGAATAAACAAGCAAAGGTTCTGAAACAAGTAAAAAAAAAAAAACTAAATAAAAATTAAAAAAAAAAAAAACCTATTGCTATAATACAGAAATCAATGTACAAAAGTATACAAAAGTCCTCACATTTATGTATATTTTCCAAACTCTTTTAAAGGATCTAAACGAATTGCAAGTGTGTAAAAGTGATCAGAAGCAATAGGACAGACCTTGTTTTCAATTTACCAGACTTTAGGAAATCTTAGAACAGCATTTGATTCTAGATCTGTAACAAGGATAAAAGAAAAGAACTGGAAGCTTCTTATCATTCCAGAAATTAAATCAATGCCTTTATACATACATAATTAGAACACACTGAAAAAGCAGAGAATCAACTTAAAGTTTCTTCCACTGGCCAAAGCTGAAATAGTTTGAGCAAAAAATACTGCTTCTCTGACTTCAGTAGAAAACTCATCTCTAACTAAATAAAATGAAAACTGGGGATATGTAGGGAGCCACGAAGCTAAGAAATTAATCAAATATGTGTAGGTAGGACTTGGCCCAGTGCCTAAAGCAAACAAGCTACCTCACTCTTGAGATCAACATCCTGTCTGGTTGAGGTTAGCTATCAGTTTCTAGGCAACCTGGTGTCATGTGTAAGTAAAGGGCAGTTCTGTTGTGAAAAAAATCATTATATATATGTATATTATGTATATATTTATATACATAACATACATATTTATATTTATTTATATACATAATATACATGTATTATATATGTATATATAATATACATATATAAGAGAGTTAGGATAAATGTACAGTTACTTTCTCTTAGTTTATTGAGAATAAAAGTTTGTACTAATATTGTTTAGGCAAGATATTATATCTACATCTTATCCTCTGAATAAATACTATGAAGACAGCCATATGCACTATATTGATTATTATAACTGTCCTACTAATTTGAAACCGTTTCATTGCTATTTTATCTTTTATCTCATTAAAATGAGTTAAAAAAGTAAAAAAAAAACACGCTGTATTGAAATACAACTCACAAAGCACAAGAAATATACACACAAATCCATATTAGTTATATAGGAGAAATATAATGAACAAATGGTTAGATATCAAATGTTCCAAGATTGTGGTCCCACAATGAGCAATGAAGTCAGGAAACAAAAGTGGGAAATTAGGAGGATTTCATGGGGAATAAGGAGAGAGTAGTTCCCACATTTCTAGGAGGAGTTTCAAACAGGGCAATACCATGGCCTTTTGTCAGGGGAAATTTATGCCCCAAAGTCGCAGTTGAGTACAGCGTGGGCCAAGCTGCCATCAAACTATAGCATTGTATATGTGCTGCTGAAACGAGCACAAACTATAGCATTATAAATGTAGCTGCATAGTTAGTATTGATCCAGTGGGAAAACAAATCACATAGCAAGGGTATGCGGGAAGAACAATTTGGGGAAAGGGATGGGTCCAGTTGCTGTTGTCACCCATCTGGATGACAGAGGCATATCTGTACTTGTTGGACCTCGTGATGCTAATTGCAATGTGGCATGTATGTCTGACCATCGCATCTTTATCTTGATCTTCTTTGTATGCACCTCCAGCCCCAATTCTGATGCTTTTATTTTTCACTGACTTCCTTCCCATGCCAATACTCCTCTGACTAATACTCATACACAATGTTAATTTGTATCCAATTCAGCTGCCTATAGTAATAATATAGAGGACTAAGAGGACTAATTGGAACTGTGTTTGCATGAGAAAGGGAAAACTCTTCCTCACAGATAATTTCAACTAACAAAATTTAGAAATGATAAGGCACTGAGAAAATCACCAATAGAGTATCATATAGTAAAGGCTACAGGAAAATAATGACACATTGGTAAATGTTGAAATTACTGGGTGTAGTGGTTCATACATCATGTCAACGTGGCTGGATGACTCAGCGGCCCGGTTCCTCCCTGGAGTGTGACCAGGGCCTGCCTAGGATATGATTGGCTCCTCCCTAGAGTGGGATTAAGGCCCATTCTGAGGTGTGATTGGTTCCACCCTAGGGCACAATGGGCCCCCGTCAGAATGACTGAGCACAAAGAGACTTTTGAAAGGGCTGAGGAAGGAATCAAGACTTCACTTCATCAGAGAAGCTTCAGTCTTCACATTCAGCCTGGACTTCATCATCTGTCTTGCAGCGCAGACCCTTCAACCTCCAACTTGGATCTTTCACAGTGCAGCGCAGACTCTTCAGCCTCTAGCTTGGATTTTTCGCCATCCGCCACAGACTCTTCAGTGTCTATTACAGACGCTTCATTCTTCCAGTGCAGACCCATCAGCCGACAGATAGAGACTTACATGGAGTTCTGCAGTGAAGTTCAGACCTTGTGATTGCATGCTTCCTCATCTGACTCTGGCTGACTACTGTAAGCCAATCTTATAATTCCTTATAGATTGTATATTTTGTGTTAATATCCATTCCTTATATTATATCTGTTCTGCTCCTCTAAGTAAAACCCTGACCAATATACTGAGAAAAAATTAAAAGCAAGTAAAATACTAGTATACTTTTGAAACAATCTCTTCCTCAATATTGGCTGAGTCCAAAGGAAAAGCATATAGATAAAAGACCTAGTCAAAACAAAACAAAACAAAAAACTAACTTTCCCTAGTGATCAACATTAGGTTCACCAGTAATAAAGTGATGTAATGTACCTTTTACATTGATGCATTGAGAAAAACATCAGTGCTATGTAGATCTTACTGCAAGTACGTATCTGCCATACAGTCATATAAAATGTACACAAATTCAAGTTCAAGGATGTTCTACAAAACTTGCAACCAGCATAAAAACTTTTTGGAAGCATCATAGTCACGTAAATGAATGAAAAACCAAGGGACAGACATAGAAGGATAGAGTAGTAATGTGGCTAGTGTCTGCTCCAAAGCATCCTGGGCTGGATCCTGGACAGAAATAGACACAGAGCAAGAGATGAAAGACAACAACATTGTATCATTTCTTCACTTGCTAAGCCCAAGTGTGACAAAAGGTAAATTCTATAACTTCTGGAACATGATAGTCCAAATAAAGGGAAATAATACCTATGAATAATGACAAAATTATTTTAATTTGAAACTTTCTGGATAATCAAATCATTAGTTAGGTTAATTTGAATTATCATGAATCAGCTTAATTATAGTTTTTGTATACATTTTATTCCATCTAATTTTTTTTCTACTTTTTCTTCTTCAAAAAGTAAATCTCCAGTTTGGGTGGTCCATGGAACAGGTCCGAATTATGTACTGTAAATCAGTGCCTTTTGTCTCCAATTATGTTCCAATATCTCCTTCACAAATTTTAATTGTTCTATGCTTGCAGCTATTTTTCCCTATCATTTTCTCAAAATTCATAGATCAGATTTAGGGATATAAGATAAAATATAAGAGAGGATTATTTATAAGCAGAAGATTCAAACACACCCAGTATTTGAACAGAGAAGTTTATCAGTTATTTGGTGAAAACGCCAGTGAGTGATATACTTTTTACCTACTGATTTTCACTGTGCAGGTGTAGAACTCATGTGCTCTGAAGAGGGCATATATCTTCTTTAAACCCTCCAAAAATCTCCACTGGGAAGAGTCCTAAGGTTTTCTAAATCACTAGCATGCCACAGGAAGTTCTTTGAGTTGACAGATATATTTCATCACCACTGTCATTTGAGAAGAAGTATGAGAGGTCTTCCAAAGGCTTTCAAGTCGTCACCATAATTCTTTTTCTCTGTTATCCTTATATCTTTTTAAGACCAATATTTAATACATAATAGCCATCTTATATCTGCAACCAATATCATTAGCAGAATTTATAACTATAGGTAGTTTTTTTCAAGTGTAACTTATATGAAAGTAGGAAATGAGAAATGGTCATATTTTATTTTCTGTCACTATCTAAAAACTTAATATTCTTGTTTTCCTTTTTTTGTGACAATAAAACATAAGTAACCTGGCATGTATTTGAAATGTTTTGCAGCTCTTTTCAGTGAACCCAATTTTCCCGTGTACTACTCTCTCCAGTATTATGAGGACAAAGTATCTGATGCCCTCAACTTCAATTAAGGCTTAGGTTACGTTAGCTTGTAGTTTCAGTGGGATCAGTCTGTGGTAAATCAGCTTCAAGACAGAAACCACACAGCAGAGTGCCATGGCAGAGGAGAGCTGCCCATGGCATTGTGGACAGAAAGAAAAAGGAGTGGGAGAGAGGAAGAGCTTGGGAGAAGAATAGAAGCTTTCAGACCACACCACCTGTGACATAACTCCAGCCATGCTCCCACAATCTGGTTACACACTCAGCTATGGAACTCATCAATGGATAAACCTGTCGCTGACGACACTGCAGCCACAATGCAGACACATTACAAACATCCCTTTCACAGACTGTAATTTTGAAGGACTTTTGAAAGACATTTTAAATCTAACCTATTACTCCATAGTAGTGTAAACTACTTAATATCTACAGTTATTGTCTGAAACGTATTTTGTTTCCTTTGATGTGTATTACATCTCTCTAATACATATATTTTTCTTCTTTGCATTATTTATATTTTTTACAAATTGTGTTTCCTTATTAATTTCATGTTTGTAACTGTTTATATCTTGTCTAACATGATATATAATTGCTAAATCTTGAAATGTATCAGTATATATTTATTAAAAGTAATTGAAATCAGTTTGACATATTTCTTGTTAATACAAATTTTTCAATAAGGAGACTGTGTTCATTTTTCTTTTTGAAGACAGGATCTCACTATACAGTGTGGTCTGGACTTGAACTCACGTTATAGTCCAGGATGACCTCAAATTCACAGTGATCCTCCTGACTCAGTCTCCAGAACGCTAGTATTGCGGTTGTGTGCCATCACAACTTCTTTTGTTTAGTTTTGTTCTGACTTTGGCGACAACAGCTGCTGTAATTCTCTACACTTTGTCCTATTTTCATATTTGTTCATCCCTTTTTCAAAGTCCATATAGCTCCTTCCATCAAGAAGTAGATCACATTTTGCCACCCCTTGAATCTTAACTGATCCTATGGATCATTTGAAAACCAACATACAGGAGAGGTTCCAGTTCCTATTACTTAAAAGAACACAGGCAACCCATCTCTTGCTCTCCCCTTCTCTTTTTCTCCCCACTTTTCCTCCTCTTCCCTCTCCTTTTCTTCTCTTTTTCTCCACTTCAATCCAGATCTCCTGAACAAGGGTAAACCTAGAGGTTGACTTTGGCCTGCTGGAGGAAAAGGGGCAGAGAAACCAAACCACCGGAGGCAGTGATAAGATCGGCCAACTGCCACCAACTACTTTTCACCACAGGTTCAAAATCATATGTTCAAAAAGGAGCCCAGCTGGCAGCCTAGCCCAATATGGACAATAAGAACTTTCAAGGAGGCCAGATGGCTTGTCAGCAAAATTTAATAAATATATATTGTTGCATGATGTTGTGATTTTTGTTACATAGCATTATGGTAGTAGTAGATGCAAATGTAGAAGAGAATAACAGAGGAGTTTACATTAAAGCTAAGTATTCTGTAGATGAAGTTGTGGCGTTAACTTCATAGCAGTCTGCCTTACTAAGCTCTTTCACTATAATTCCTTGGTCAACATACCAGTATCCTTTAGCAGGCCAATAATCTTAGCTTATCAAGTGCAAACTAAATGTGTGTTTTTTAAATTCCTACTCAAAGCCTGTGCTTTGGAAATAAGCATGTGTATGTTAAATCTGATTTATACCCTCCTCTTTCCTTTATTTACAATATTTTCTCCAGGGTCTTTAGCAAATTTTACATCTCATGTGCTTCTAGATCCCCACAGATGAAAAGATGGCAGTGTCACAAATGCAAATTCATTTACACAAATGTCGTAGCAGAAGTCATCCTAATTGATTAGGTGACATCTGCTGGCTCTGTGGTACATGATTGTTTCCACTCACACCCTGCAGATTTATGTCACTAGCTTTACCAGCGAGTCATTTCATAGGCTGACCATTAGTCTGCAAATTCATTTAATCTTTACTTGACCACAGACTATGAAATGCAGCCAAATAATCCTAGCTTACCTTTTAAGAAGAAACTATGAAAGATGATAACACAGGGAAGCACTGGGAAAATTTTTCTCATCGTGTCATTTAGGAAACTACATTCAATTTGAAAGCACTCTTGTCAGGTTGAGATAGTCAATACTGAAAGTTGATTTTCAAAGGTAAATGACAATTCGCCTTCGGTCCTGTCCTTGTCTGATTGTCAAGATTCAGATTGTGATATCTCATCTTGTGTCAAGCAGCCAGCTGAATTAGGGAGTCTACATCAGTAGTAACCCTAACCCTAGAAAGATGAAGCAATCTTATTTGTTACAGTAGTTCTTATATACAGAACTGTTGTGTGCGCCAAATGTGCAGATGGTCTTGGATGTCAAAATGACAAATACCTTAAGCAACGTTATAATGCTAAGAATAGCTGACACTAGCCTAACGGTTTATAGTTTTTAATTTTGATGCTGTGAGAAAGGAAGGCGAGGGATAGGACAAGGTGTGACTAAACTTTGACCATTTTGTTCCCCTTTGTCTGCCCATGTCATATAAATTTTAGCATTTGTTTTTTCAGCTTCCTTTTCTCACCCAGAGAGAGACAGAACAGAATTAGTCTTCTCCATGCATTTAAATTTTATTAAGTTTCTAATATACATGAAACATCATATTGGTATTTTCCTTTTTTTTTTTTTTTCTTGTTTCAGAACCTTTATTTGCTTATTCACTCATTTTTATGGCCGGCTCAGCCCACCCCAAGGGCAGGGCTGGCACAGCGTGTGGTGCCGGGAATCGAACCGTGGTCTTTGAAGCTGCCCAAGCTTTCCCAAGCAGGCGCTTTAGACCACTGAGCCATTCCGCCGGGCCCCAGTAGTATTTTCTTATTCTATCCTAGAAATAACTCTGTAAGTTTGATGTTATTACCCACATTGGACATGAGAATAAAAGTGTGTTTACTAGCTTAAATCCAAAAAAGTACTACAATAGTTTAATTAGTCTGTGATTTGTATCAACTCATGAATATATTTCAGTACCATAACATTTTACATAATTTGGTCATGGTCAAATTAAATTTATTTTGTTTTATGTAGAATAACCAACCTCCTGGAATCACATTATATAAGGGAAGGCCTCTAACATACAGTGGTGTAGCACATCTGTTCTACACCATTTTATATTATCCTTTGGTAATTATTTTCATTTAGAATAGACAGACATAAACTTATCTGTAAAGAACACATCAAATCTCTGTCTTTGGAGAAAGCAAGCATACAGGTCATGACACAATATACATGTTATTCTGAGTCCCACTGTATAGCTCTGAATTTTATGCCTTCTTTGTGATATAATATTCAACATATTTGAAATTATCACTCTTAGTATATCTTATGAATTTGTCTATATATTGTACCCACTCCAAATTGCTACAACTGTGATTCTCAACCCTCCTGCAAGTGCCTGCTTACTCTATATTTTTCATTTTCATGAAGCCATCCCTGAGGGTATCTACCTTTACAGCCCATTCACTTTACAGGTCTGGAGTGCCCAGCCTTATATACTACGTGGTACCCTCACTTTGCTCCTGACTTATTGAAACATCCAGATTCTTGATAATAGTATTATAGTGATTATCTGAGGCAAAGCAGAACCCAATCAAATTTATTATATATCACTATTATAATTGTTAAAAATATTATGTACATTATTTCAGTCAATCAAAAATAAAATTTAAATTATTTCCAACTTCTCTTATTAGTATGTTTATGATACATGAAACATTCATCTTGGTGAATTTCACATGTACATATCATATTCTGATCCTTTTATACTTTATCTTCCTCTACATGACATATCTTAAGTCTATACATTTCTCCTACTCTTCATTGCTCACTCCCTGTCTCCTCTACCCTTTCCCATTTGCAATAGAACTATCCTCTTGTTTCCATATCTATCCTCCATTTGACCATTCTTTTTCATCCCACTTATCCATCTTTTGTTCATTTGTACTCTGACTTACTCAAATGAGAGATGTCATACAGCATTTGAATTTGCAGGCCTGGTTAATTACACTGCATATTATAGTTTCTAGGTATATCCATTTTCCAACAAATTCAGCCTTCTTTACAATTGAATAGTATGGTGTTATATATAGATAACAGATTTTGTTCATCTTATTTGTCTGCTAGGAGGTATATTGGGTGCTTCCAGCTTTTAGCTATTATGAACTCTGTGTTTATCAGTTTGATATAGATATATTGCTGTTGTATGTTGTCTTTAATTCAGATATCTAGAAGGGGACTACCTGGGTCATATAGGATCTCTAAATTTATTAGTTATTGATCAATCTCCTTGATTATTTCTATACTGTTTGCACTAGTTTACACCATCACCCACAGTGAAAGAAGAGTCTGCCATCTCTGTAGCCATGCTTATAATTGCTCTTCTTTGACATCTGGATAATTGTCAGTTCTTCTAGTGTAAGGCAGAATCTTAATGTTCTTTCAACTTGCATTTCTCTAAAGGCCAGAGATACTGACATTTTTTTCATATAATTATTTGCCCTTTTATGTTGCCTTGTAAGTTATTATACTTTGGGTTTCTCATATCTAAGTCATGTGGTAGGACAAAATAGAATATAAGAAAGGTTAAATATCTTATGCAGAGCCGGGCGTGGTGGCGCACGCCTGTAATCCCAGCACTCGGGAGGCTGAGGCAGGAGGATCGGTGCAAGTTCGAGACCAGCCTGAGCTACAAAAGTGAGCTCAAGGCCAGCCTGAACTGCATAGCAAGACCCTGTCTCAAAAAGACAAAAAAAAAATATATATCTTATGCAGGATGACTACCTTCAGGCCAAAGGTATTGATAATAAATATCAAATTTATTTAATTTCAAAAATTTCTGAATATCTAATTAGATATGAACAATGCCTGCTGCTAACTTAAATGCTCATGGTCCACCATAATTCGCAACTTAACCCCATTAAAAAAAGCTACTATCAAAACTTAAAGTAAGCATTTACATATTCTACTGAAAAAAAAAATTTACTATTTCAAAGTCTCACTTCTCCAACACCTAAATATTTAAAAGCATATCTTTCTAGACTAATGAATGAATAACTATATAAACCTACAAGGATTTCTCATATTTATTCTTTTAGGGACTGATCTTAATTAAGAAAAAATATATATTTCTTTGGTGAAAGATGCGTTCATTATAGCACTTGTAATTAACAATGTAAATATCCCTTTCATAGAATAATTTCTAAGTAGTAAATGTCACTTATCAAATGGAAGAAATACTGTGAAAATTAGTATGATCCTGATCAACTCAACACTTAAAAATGTATATATTTGCAGTCATTAATAAAACATGTTAAAATTCTAAGGTATTTCAAATTTGTCACCAAGTTCCAGTACAAACTCTGTGCTCAAGCAAGTCATTGTGTCCACTGTTAGGGTCAGCCATGTAGGAAGAACCTGGCCTCAGATTTACTTCTCTACTTCTTTCCTTTGACTATGTGCACATGTTATCAACCAAACTTACTGCTGAGGAAATAAAAACAGATTGAGAACTAATCTCTTACCCTAACTTTGATAATACCATTCATGGTGCAGTGACCCAGGGTTTTGGGTGATTTCTCCTAAAAGCCGTGCAAAGTGTCTATAAAAGAATCACTTCCCTCCTCTTTCTGGATACACAGGAAACACCACATTTTTTGGGAATCTCCTTGCAATGATGTAGAAAAACAAAACAAAACAAAACAAAACAAAACATGAGCTTGGCTCATGGAGAGTAGGAAGGGGATGGTATGCGGTTTAATGTCTTGACCACTGGCTGTCTTCTGGAGCCTGGGATACACTTTCTGCAGCACCCATGGGGGCAGGAAGCACAGAGCACCATGACGTCCTGGTAAGAAGAAAGAAAAAGGAGCTGTCACGGGGGGCTCACTGACAGACATCCACTCAGGAGTGCTTTGCCAGGGACAGCTGCTTCGAGTCCTGTGTGGAACCAAATGGACATTTCAAATACTCAGGCTTTCTTGTTTATTTTTGCGGTGTCCTCCCGGTATCATGCTAAAAAATCTGAATTGCAGCAATTTATAAAACTTGGTCAAATAAAAGCAGGAATTACATGGTTGGAAAAAGAACAGAAGCTATCAGATTTTAAAACTTGAAACTATTTCACTACAAAATAAGTACTGTAACTTTTTTTTTTTTTACAAACTGTATGTATATTATTTATAATAAGAAAATGTAGAAGAGAGAACTCAGTGGCATAAGTGCCTGCCTGACAAGTGCAAAGTTGTGAGTTTTATCCATGTACAAATAAGTAAACACATAAATTGTTGAAATGCATGTTTAATAGTGAAATAGGAAGGATGTCTTACTATAACTGAGAGAAGACATTGTAGAAAATCATGAATATTAGGTTAAATAATAGTTTAAAAAATAAAACCATTCTTTGGATAATGGAACTAAAATTATACACATATTTCTACTATGACTATTTATTTAATTTACTTATTTATTTTTGCTTTACCAGAAATTGAACTGGGTCCTTGCACTTGTGAGGTAGGTGCTTATGCCACAAAGCTATGTCCCTTGCACTCTGCCTACTTAGAACATCTCTCTCTTTCTCTCTCTCTCTCTCTCTCTCTCTCTCTCTCTCTTTCTCTCTCTCTCCCTTTCTCTGTCTCCCTAATGTTAAATATTCATGGTGCAAAAAATATCCAGAAACTAAATGACCCATAAGTGTTACAAGGATTTTCTTGGGCAAGTGGTAGTAAAACAGTTAAATTTTTTTTTTTTTTTTGTGTGTGTGTGTGATTTTTCCTGAAGTATTCATTATGTCTTGATTCAAGATATGCACATTAGAAGAAATAGACAACATCTCTTAGCACTTTTATCCCAAGGTAACAGCTGAATTATGAGCTGATTCACAATTCAGGTGGAGCAGAAACACCTACTTACAGGGCAGGGCATTAATAGAATGTTTGCAGCAGGTAGTGCTTCTCTATTAAGGATTCATAATTTTCGTTCTGTTCTGACATACTGTAAAATGCCTCAAAATATCTGTCATGAATATCTTTTGTTTATGTACCATCATGGAACCAAAACTGATTGTTATTAGTTCAATGTAGTCAACATGTATTTTTTGACAATTTTTGTGACTCTATCAATACAGATATTATTTAGATACTTTTTAATTTTCCACACTGTATGACATGCAATATAACCTGGCTGTAAACTCCAGCAATGGTTTAATCTTTATATAAAACACAGTGGGAAGTTTGGAGCTGACACAGTATCATGAGTGAAAGCTCAACAGCCAATCAGGTAAGCTAATACAAGTCTCATTGATAACAATATATAGAATCAACATTCCTAATCTTGCATTTTATTGAAGATGTTAAAATCACATGCCCACTTTCCAAAGGGTTTGATTCCTATTAGGAAAAATGCACCATTTTTTTCTGAATAGATTTCAGGCAAAAGATAAAAATAATAATGTTATTAAGCAAGGTTTTTACTTACGTTACTATCCCGATAATCTAATGGATTTTTTTTGTTTGTTTGTTTGTCTTTTTGAGACAGGGTCTCGCTATGCAGTTCAGGCTGGCCTTGAGCTCGCCTTTGTAGCCCAGGCTGGTCTTGAACTCACACCGATCCTCCTGCCTCAGCCTCCCGAGTGCTGGGATTACAGGCGTGCGCCACCACGCCTGGCTGGATTTCTTTTTAATTATGCACAACTCTCTTTGTTTTTATTTCACTGTTTAAAATATTTTTGCTAGAAAGCTGAGCCAAGCAGATTGAGCCTTCAGAGTCCTAAAACACGCTGCCGTGGGTTTAAGGTTTATTGATTGAATTCCGCCGGCCCATGAGCCTCTGCAGAGAGAGAGTGCGTGAGATAGAGATGGACAATCACATTCATTTACGGCTGTGGAGCCAGAGGCCTCTGATGTGAAAGAACTCATTGTGGGCAACTGTCGGTCACAGGATGGCCAAATGGAAGGGCTCACAGATGACCTGAAGAACTGGAATGATTAACTGCAGTCATTGTCGGTCTTATCTCAGTCGCAAACTTACCAAAGTTAAACGAACTCAAGAAACTTGAGCTAAGCAATAACAATCTCAGGGGACCTGGAAGTATGGGTAGAAGAGCATCTGAATCTTATGCACCTAAATTTAAGTGGTAACAAAATTAAAGAACTCCTCCCTCAGCTCGTGTATCTCGACAGGGAGGACAAGGAGGCCCCTGACTCAGACGCAGAGGGCCACGTGGGGGGCCTGGATGATGATGATGAGGAGGAGAAGGATGAGAAGGAAGAGGAGAAGGAGGAGGAAGAGGAGGAGGAGAAGGAGGAGGAGGAGGAGGAGGAGGAGGAGGAGGAGGAGGAATACCACAAGGTCCTAGAATTCTTCCAGGTAGTGGAAGATGAGGAGGAGGAAGATGAGGAAGAAGGAAAGAGCAGCACGTGAGCAGAGGGCAGGAAGAGGATGAAGATGGTTGCAACAATAGAAAAGTTGATGATGAGGAAGATGAAGGAAAGGATGGTGAGGAAGAACAGGGTGGGGAGTGTAATGGGGAACCCAAAGATGAGGGAGAAGAAGATGATTAAGTGGAATCAACTATTTTCAGGAGGAAGGGAGGGGTCAGCTCTTTTCTTTTCTTTTCTTTTCCTTTCCTTTCTTTTCTTTTCTCTTTTTTTCTCCTCTTCTCTTCTCTTCTCTTCTCTTCTCTTCTCTTCTCTTCTCTTCTCTTCTCTTCTCTTCTCTTCTCTTCTCTGCTCTGCTCTGCTCTCCTCTCCTCTTCTCTCCTCTCCTCTTTCTCCTCTTTTCTTTTCTTGCACCCGAGAACAGAAAAACTAATACAGAATTATATTTTCTTACCTAGTGGAGGTCAGAAATGACTACAAATTCTGAGTGAATGTACAGGTTAGCATTTGTGTTCCTCTTCTGGGTCACGTTGGAAGTAATGTGTTATTTCCCAACCCATGTTTCATGTGTTTGAAATACCATCTGCACTGGTTTTTATCTTGCCCCTCATAAAGCCTAACTTTTGAGTTTTATGTCTGTTTGTCATTGACAAATTTCAATAAATCTTTTTGTACAAAAAAATTGCCAAAACTAAGAACCATTAATAAATCTCAATTTTATCATTTTTAATGATTCTTTCTGGAGGGTGTTTATGATACATTTTCAATCAAAAGCAATTTTAGGATTCTGTTCAACAGATGTCTAAAAACAGAGAGCCTTTACTTTAAAATAGAGGATACTTGCCTTTCATTCTGTCTCTATAAAGTTCCATAACTATTAATTCATTCATTTCTGCATTTGATAATTGGTGCTTTAAACAGAAATTTCTTCTTCAGTGATGTATCTTCAGCTTTATGAAATCATTTTTGACGTTACCTTTCAAATATTTCATGCCCATGTCATTGAAAATATTGAGTAAATATAAAGTTTTGATTTAATTGTTTTAAAGAGAAACAGTATCTAATTGCTTCCAGTCGCTTTTCTTCTATTTCCCCCGTCTTTGTATTTTCTTAAGGAGTCTTTTTTTTTTTCAATAAGCTTTTGAACCCTCTTGTCAGTTTCTTCTCAACTCTACATAGGTAGATTTTTCTTATCTCTATGCTCTACATTTAAATGAGAGAAGATAGCTTTTGATTCATTGAGTGAGAAACAATACTTATTCTGAATGGTGGGAAGCTTGTCTTAAATGACAGGTAATCAGGGTGAGGAGGGATGGTTTAGAATACATGTGCACACACACACATACACACATACTCACATAAGCTTTAACATATTTAGGTCTCAGGATCTTTATTTAGAAGTGTAAAATAATTATAATGTTTATCTTATGGAATTGGTAAGATAAGAAATGAAGTACTACTAGGCTGGAGATAGATGATAGATAGATAGATAGATAGATAGATAGATAGATAGATAGATAGACAGATCTACTCTGTTATACATGAACTAGTGCATTATGGTTATCTCAGTTACTCTTCTCTTATAGCTGGGCCAAAATATCAGATACCCAAAATTAAGGAAGGGATGGTTCATTTAGCTCACAGTTTGTAGAGGTTTCACACCGTGCTCAGCAGGCTTTAAAGTAGAGTGTCACATGGTAGAAGGCAGTTGTTCAGGGCAGCAGAAAACAGCAAAGCACAAAGGCAGGGGCACAAGCTGAGGCAGCTAGCACGCCTCTCTCCCCTCCATATATTTTTATGCATCTTACGTGCCCCAAAGTGGGTGTAACACTCATACTCATCATCCCAGCATTGAATGAAAAGTTAATCACAAACTCTAGAAGCCCCCACATGATTGCATGGGGATTTGGGGAGACAACAACACACAAACCATAACACTGCCCAAAATAAACTTTCATTGTTTTCTTTTGGTTCACAAGTGACCATGTCTGCTAGTTTCTCCTCTGAGTACCCCATTCCTTGGATTAAACCACTGGAACTATCACACAATGATTTTATTTTCCAATTATTTTGATTAAACTTTTCGTGCATTCCTTATTTCTTTCCAAATAAATGTGCAATATTGAAATACATGAATGGTGTATAATCTGTACAGGTTTATAACCCACATGTGATACCTGTGTGGCTATTAAGCATTTACAGGAATTTTGTGACACGATAATTTGCAGAACATTTGTCTTGATGAATTTCACATCAACTGGATTTTGCTGCATCAATAATTCTGCTAAATTCTATCCTTGTGATCAAACATGCAGCTCAGAATATGTTATTTCAGTCAAAGCATGAGAAGGAATAAATTTAATGAATAATTTTGCTACATTACATTCTTGGTGAATCAGATATTTGCCCTTTCTTTATGCATCGATTACTATCTTCTATGTTTAAAGAAGGGGACTTCCTGCAATTGAATAGAGTTCAGTTTGGGGTTTGGTTCTGGGCTATTCAATACCATTATTTTGTTAAGTTCAATTGTGGATAAATCATGAGTTTTATTTTATTTCTCCGAGGAACTATATCTATGAAAACCAGTTTGGTTATCTTGGGTATAGTTAGCTATTTCAAATGTGTATTAAAGTCCTTTTATGCAACATGTACTGTTTTCAACGTTGCAACTTCTGTAATAAATGAAAATAAGAATAAATCTCAAACAAAGATAATGCTACAAATTGTTGGGGTTAAAAGCAAGAACATGTGTTATAAACAAAGAGCAAATTTACTTTGGAATATCCTGAGTATTAAGAGATACCTGCATTGGTAAAATTGTATGTAGCATAAGGACAACAGATCTATTAGAAAAAGCTGCATGGTTTGGGGTTGAAACAAAGTAGGAGAAAAGAGTCCATCATGTGATTAGATTTCTGAATAGTATTCCAGACAGAAAACTTGGCAAATTCAAAGGTGTTAATGTTACTAAATTTTATTTTAGGAATATATGAGATGACCAAAAAGAACAGACAATTATGCTAGCAATGTAATCAGCCTGAGCCTTTGAAACTGCTCTGTAAACCCTGCTCACTAAATCAGATGCCTTGAGAATAATTTCAGTTTGGTCTTAATTTTTATAACTTTATATTAATTGACTGCTCATGGTAATAAATACTTGGCCAAGACAGGCCAATATAAACCATGGACTTTATATTTTTGTGAATTCAGTTAATAGACAATTTCACTAAAAAGCGAGTGTTAAAGTTAAGCTCTCTAACGTTTCCCATAACTCTCATGGCTAGAGGAGATCCCTGACCAGAAGAGATGAAACACTGAAGCATTATGGGCAAAAGTATTTCTTCTCCAGCCAGGGCTCCTGCCCTCTGTGAATTCTGGCTTATAGTAATATTTTTCCATACCGTTTATGAGAGTCAGTCATAGAGTGAATTATGAAGCTGAGTCACAAGTAATCTCTTTTTCTTTAAGTTATGAGTGTTGGGCATTATTTTGTCCCAGTAAAGGGAAAGTGACTAATAGAGTAAATCTTGTCATTGCATGAAATACCCTTGTATTCCAGATGCAGTGAGACATTGTTCCCATTTTTGTGTGTTGCTTACTGAATAGTTATTGCCTGATAGTCTGGTTTAAGAAGTTACTTAACATTTTCATTATAAATCATGATAAAGTTTGTGTCTAGAACTTGCCCCCAAAGGCCTGTGTGTTAAAGGCACTTCTAGGGGACAGAATTTATAAGAGGTGGATCTAGCAGCAAGTCAAGATCTCTAGACAAATGCCTTAAAGGGGAATGATGCATTCTTGACTTCTTCTCTCTTCTGCTTCCTAGCCGCAAAGGATGTGGCTCTGCTTTGCCACCACCCTCATCATCATGTGCTGCTCCATGTCCAAAGAAATGAGACCAAATGGTTATGTCTACGACAGCTAAGACTATGAGATAAAGTAACCCTTTTTCTCTTTGAAAGTGGGTTGCCTCAGATATTTGTTACAGTGACGGACAGCTAACTACTGCAGTAGATAATTGGAACTAAAGTTAAGTAAAAATACCCCTGAAATATTTATTGTAGCAGCAATTGGCTTTAAACTGCAACAGTCCTGGAAATAAAACAAAATAGAAAAAGCATCAAAAATGTTCAAGATGAATTATGAAGGATTTTTTTTTTTCTCAGCACTCTGAACGTTGCTTAGAAAATATATTAATTTTTGGAAGTTTTCCAAGTTTTAAGCTTAGGGAACTATTTCCCCCAACCAATCTTTATCATATTTTCCTATACTTAAATTTTTACTTTGATAAGAGGAGTTTTACTGATTGACACCTTAAGGTAGTTTTCATAGAGATAATCTTTAGATGGGATTTTTATCCTATCTGTATTGTGGCTCATTTACTTATCCATTCCTGCCTCACAAAGTTGTATTAGACTCTTAAAGTCGCAGTAAAGTAGGCCACAAGATGTAGGAAGAGCCCTGAGATCTCTTGACAAAACAGGGATGTGAACATGCCAGGCACTTGATATTTAGTGGATTCATAATTATTCTGAATTTCCACATAGTGATTGGAGAAACAATGCATATTAATTAAAACAGTTTCTCATTAGTCCTATAACTCAGAGTGAATGATTTTCTAATTTTCAATATCCAACAAACAGTCTTTATTTGCCAATTTCTATATTATCCAATTTCTGATCTATAAACCTTGAATAAGAACATTAGTCACTTTGCTAAGATAGTTTGAAAAATAAAAAAACAGAATATATAAAATATATATTTATTGTTCCTATTAAATAAACTCACATCCACTCAAACATACAAGCATATTTCATTTTACAAGATGGGCATATTTTGAACAGTTGTCTAAAAATTAGCTTCTTATATAGTGAAATTGATTTTCTAATTGATTTTTACTATACACTATATAGATATATTCCTCTAGCTAAACAACTGAACATTTATTAGAATGACATTCAAAACTGTGACAACAGTGCTAAGACTTGGGAAGTTAAAGAAAAAAATATCAGTTTTTAATTTTCATTTTATTTAAAGTAGTAATCCACAAGTTATGCTTCAATTGTGGCATTCTGTATCTTGTCAATTAGAGAGTAGGAATTCTTCAAAAGTTGACAACCAAAAATTTCTTCCATCTTTTTCAATTTATTCAATTTATTGTGAGAAAAATGCAAGCACTTTTGATTCCAGAGGTAGTAATACAAACTAGTGAAGAATAGAAAGTGGAAAAAAACAGACGCGTACCAGTAAGTTGACAGCAGAGCATATTCAAACACGTGTAGTTATTTTTGAAGTATAACAGCTTGCATTTTGGCAAGAAAGGCGAGCTTATAATTTATCTGTCACGCACATGTAATTTCCTAATTCTGGGTAATCCAGAGGTCTTTGTTGTTTCACAGTTGCTTATTAGTGAAAACAGAGTTTTCAGGTAAAGGCAGAAAAAAGAACAGAAAAAATGAACCTATTTTTAGTTTTATTTTTTATTACTTTTAATAAGAAATAATAATGAGACAGCTTCAAATCATATTAGCAGGACAGCTACAATAATTAAAGCCTATTGTTGTCTTCATAGTAGTTGTTCAGAGTACAAGATGCGGACATGATAACTTTTCAAAACACTGTTGGTACAAATATTTCTTCTCATTGAACTCAGAGAAAGTATTTGCACACATTGTCCAATATTTCATAATAGTAATGGGTTATCAGAAGAACTAGCTTTGTTGAAAGTTATTGACTTGAGCCTTTTATGGCTCAGAATACTAATCTGGCTTTACTTTTCATGTCTTGTGGTTAAACTTTTCTGCTGGGTGGTTAAGGTCAAGTTAAAGCAAGACCTGTATAACAAAACATGGAACTTTTGTATCTCCCATGGTCAGTCAAATCCCCTCAGGATTTACGTGGAAATCATGTACAGTGCTTTGTAGAACTGTCAGTGTCAGTCATCTGGATGAGTCATGGCCAATGCTTGACCAGTTTCCTTTCTGTGAAAACCTGAGAGAATGTTTTCACTCTGGATGACTCTCCTTAGGTGCAACATACATTGATCCCTTTACTCCGTGGTCCCATAATCTTCTTGAACAGAAAATCCGGAACACTATTGAGGTATAGAATGTTATAGTATAGGTTGTCTTATGTCCTGAGTCCTTACTGACCTTGAAGGGCTAGGGTCAAAATATTGACTATCCTCGTAGTCCTTTTTCTTTAATGTTTTACCCAGCAAACTTAATTTGTTAATGCTCCAGAAGAGAAGCTTAGTGATACTATCATTCTATAAAATTGGTACTGGAGCTTAAAATACTGTCTTTCTGAATATCAAACACCTTAGTCTTAACATGGAAACAGTATTTTATTAAATATTGTTTTAGTCCATTTCTCACCATTGGAACAAAATATGCAACATCTGTAATTATGAGGAAGAGGAGAGACTGACTTTGACTCATAGCTTTTGAGGATTCAATTCATAGTGGACTGGCTCCAAGGCAGGAAGGCTCTAGAGGAAGGTTCTGGGGGAAGGACTGCCCTCATCCCATGCCAGCCAGGAAGTACCGGGAGAGAAGGTAGGAACCAGAGATGAGAAGCTTCATCCAGGTCACTCCAGTAACCCATTCCTACCCACCAGTCTCTACCTCTAACATCACATTCAGTTATTGATGACTAAGTCACCGATGCATGTGGTATTCTGGTGATGCGATCCTGTTCCCAAAGCCCTATTTCTGGACATAGGAGCCCGGTGGAATATTCTATATCTAAGCCATGACAGACATTTCTAAGGACAGTGTCAGGTACTGTATACATACCATGTCATATAGCTTTTATCCTAGCCTTGCTAAGGAAATATTTTCAGAATTTATTATGAAATTCCAAATCATGGGAGAAGGGCCTGATATCCAGGGCATAAGTGCTGCAGTACTGGTGTGCATGTTCTGTCTTCTTTTGATAATAACAGCATTGGTATGGCCTTTGCTATGTATAAAGTATAGGTTAAATGTTATACAAAATAAGTTTGAGGCCTTTGTATCTTTACGGTTAAAATACCACAGAGGATAATTAAACACATTCATGGGCACAAAACTGAGTAAGAAGGAAAAAAGTCTCATTTTCAGCTTTATGCTATGAGCAAAAATTCCTTCAGCAGTCTCCTTACACTCCAATGCTCATTGATTTTATAATTCAAATTAAGTATTGGAGTAATATTTAATGAAATTCGTAGGAAAAACAAATAAAATGTTGCCATATAAAATATTAGAAGCAGTATAATGAATTTTATTAAAATATGTTATGAATATGAATGTCTAAGCATTGAGATTTATAAAATCTGACATATATTGCTATTATTAATTTGGCTTATAATAAATGAGTTATGCTTTCACTAATTTGTTTTCTTGGTTACCAATTGGACTTTAAAGAAAAACTGCAGATATTTTTCAACAATTCTGTTATAGTTTAATTTTCATTATACAAAAAATTATACCTTTAATATTTTACTGATGAGGGCATCAAGGCATATATTACACAGTTCATTGAGGCACAAATTTATATACTTTGACATAGCAGAGAAAATTGATTATTTGTACTACTGAAAAGGAACAGAAAATGGTTACAAATACCATCTTCTCTATTAAAAAGAGAGAATAAGCATAATATCTAGCTACATCTGTCTCATTTCTGTCATGGAAAAGATACAATAATAGAAGATCATTGAATTTTTTTTTTTTTTTTACTGGTGCAACATGCAGTAGTGTCAGTACACACAGCAGAAGACTTGAGAATGATATTTTTTGTTGTGTAAAGTTTATGCTTCTCATGTTCACCATATCCTTACCAGAAAATGATAAATTTAAAACTTAAGCTTTATGATTTTTATGGATATTTTCTCTATGGATGGTAGTGATTCAAAAGTTTAAAATTTCCATAATTACTTTGTGAGTCTTAATGAACTGGCTGACCATGAGAGGACTTATCACCAGTGATTCCTTTGCTAGACTGACATGGTAGTCAAACTGAAAGTTGCCATAGATCACAACAACTAATATTGTGGGTCAGTAGGTTTTAGTCCATTTCTCACCAATGGGACAAAATATGCAACACTCGCAATTCTAAGTTTAAAAAAATAATAAAAATATGTTATTGAACTCACATGAAAATCACAATTAATGAAAAGATGAAATGGTGCACTTTAGGCAGCAATTAGTGACAAAAGTCCTTTTCATTGAAAATTTCTGCCAAATTTTCAATTAAAATATGTGCGACTTGGCTTTGGAATTTGTAAGTAAGTAACAAAACCTTAGAGGCAACCAATGAGTACAATTTCATCAAAAATTCAAAAGTTGTTCCTGAAATGTAGAGATTGGCAGCCAGGAAGTCCTGCTGTGAAGAATGCAGTACAAGCAGGCTTTCGTGTCTCAAAGGCAGCACACAGGAGGAGGAGAAGTCATATATTTCCACTGAGAATTCATAACCAAGGGCATTTCAGGCCTTCACAATGAAAATTCAAACTTCTTTTGTCATAGAAACCTCCAAAGGATATTTTAATTTAAAGCAATGCCAAGGTGGCAGAGGCTGCAGGTAACTGGCAAAAGGAAACATAATTTCTCTGAAAAAGATTAATTTTTGATACATTCCAAAGTTAATGATTAAATTATAGAAATAGAAAATGTACCCTAAAATAGAAAAGGCATGTACAACAGTGAGCAGAAATAAACCCAGATAGAATTTAGTAATTGGAGTTAGCAGTCTCAGACTTTATGATTATCATTGCTTTGCATAGTATACATAAATAAGTGCCACAGAAATTTGCAAGTACAAAGAATGAACAATTTAAATCACATCTACCTTGCAGGTACTAATGTCTAATGTCATTTTCCAGTAAAAGATCTTTGGAAAAACAATTGATTCTACTGGTAAAGCAGATAATATACTGGCTATTCCTGAATATCTTATATAGAAAATAAGTTCTACAAAAAATACTATGGAAACCTAACTTATCCGTGGTAAATTACAGGAAGAGGAAAAAAAAAAGAATCCATTTTAAGAAGGAAAAACCTGAGAAACACTACTCAAGTCGGGTGAGAAGCTAACTGAACATCAAGGAAGAGACATGTTAAATTCTTGAACTGCAACTGTGGATTTGTTGCTTCTAATTCTTCTCTCCTGGTAACTTTCTTCTTCCTTTCTCCTGTGTATGAGTTTTAGCTGCTCTATTGATTGTGTCAAAAAAATCATTGATTGATTGTGTAAAAAATAATCATTGTGTTCCTGGTAAGCACTCAATTCCTTATGACTCTGAAAAATGTGTCTTAATTTGAACTGGCTTTTAAAAATTATTGGCATAGACTAACTTCCTGTTCCAGCCCAGACCCGAATCGCACCGCTGGGAGCTGAGCCTGCGCGCCCGCCGCGGGTAAGCTCCCTGTGCCCCTCTGCCCCGCCTCTGCGTTCCCGCGACTAACTTCCTGTTCCAGCCAGACCCAAACCGCACTGCTGGGAGCTGAGCCTGCTTGCCCGCCGCGGGTAAGCTCCCTGCGCCCCTCTGCCCTGCCTCTGCATTCCCGCGACTAACTTCCTGTTCTAGCCCAGACCCAAATCGCACCTCTGGGAGCTGAGCCTGCACACTGGCTAGGTCAGGATCCTTGGCCTGCCTTCCCTTTCCCCGCCCCCCCCCTTTTTTTTTTGAACCCCTCCAGCCCAAGCTCCAGCACCGAACCCATCAAATAGCCTGTTTGGCAACCGATCTGGTCCACGAGCTTACCAGGACTACTCAATCCCAAAGCTCCACATCCACCTACAGACCACATCCTACAGGATTCACAAAAGCTAGCAGTCAGAGCCCCAACACAAGAGTCAGGAACCTTTGTAGAAGAACCACCTTGGAGTCCCCAGACGAAATGCCCATAGACACAGCATAACATCACCAAAGTGCAGAGGTCGCTTCCATACAAAATGATAACAACAAGGAGTAGGAGGCAATCTCAGGACCCGTGCCCACCCAAACCAAATACAGAAGACACTATCATGGAAGAAAATGAGAATTATACAGATGAAACCTCTGAATTGGTAGCATCTGAGGCAGACACACAAGTGC
>PVJA010009921.1:0-59051 GCA_004027025.1 Myocastor coypus
ATGTGTTTGCAAATGACGATAACATGTACTAATCGCAGAAATAGATGGCTAGTGGGGACACACTCAGTGTGCCCAGAGTAACGGTGCTTTGATGAAGTTTGAAGGACAGTGCTTTGCAGGTATCTAAAGCGTGGGGATGGGGCTGCATTAGAACTTCCTTGGGCCCTAAGCATTTTTGCTTCTGTGAATCATTTCTTACACATAGCCATTTAAAAAGTATATGCAGGACCTGTGCTATACTTTGGATTTTGACTCTTCCCAAAAGGTTCATATTTTAAAGCCCTGATTCCCCAAGTAATGGTGCCATTGAGAGGTTCTGTAGACCTTTAGGAAGAGCGGCCCAGTGGAAGGTACTCAGTCAGCTGTGTGTGTGCCACTGAAGGGGGCTGTGGGACCCTGGCTCCTTCCTTTCCTTTTGCTTCCTGGTTGATGAAGTGAGTGGTTTTTTACCTGCCTCATGTTCCCCCCATAGAGTGCCATCTAATCACAGGCAAAAGAGTGGTACCAATTGTGCATGCACTGAAACCTCCAAAATTGTGAGCCAAAATAAACCTTTTCTCTTTTTGTTAATTATCTCAGGTTTTTCCTCACAGTGGCAGAAAGCTCACTGACACAACCTCCCCAAAGCAAAGGTAATATAATAAAATTTTCTTTGACCTAAAATTTTATTTTCACTATTCAGTTTTTTAAAAAAAATTAAGATGTTTTCATGAAAGCATGTGGACCCAAGGGACTGGCCTGCTGAGTTTAGTGGCTAAGTTCAATCCAACTTGGAAAGGACTTTGCTTGGCTATCAGAACAGGAAAAGTCACTCCAGGTAGAGACAATGGCAGATGCATACACATAGACATGAGGCACCCATGGGGAAAGAGTAAATCATCCTTGTGGAGATGAGCAGTAGGTATGTTAAGATGCCAGTAGCAGATGGAGGAGGAGTGTCAATGGAGGCACATGGTTTTGCTGCATCATCTTTTTTTTTTTTTTTTTTTTTTTTGTTTGTTTGTGGAACTGGAGATCGAACTCAGGACCTTGCACTTGCCAGGCAGGCACTGGTGCCCCTGAGCTATCTCCCTAGCACAACTACATGGTTTTTAATGCACTGTTATCTGCTTTCTAGAAAGAAAACTAAGAGCTTTGAACCAAGTCAGATGCTCTGTAATAGGGATTAGAAAGTGCTGGTGAGAAGGGAAGATTCCTTGGCCTCAATTCCAGAAATTTCCAGGAGGAGCGATATATGCTGGCTAGTAGCTCTCCCAGTTCTGAAACTCTCCACACTGGCTAGGACAAGGCTGGGTGGACTGGGGGTGTGTGGAGAAGGGAGAATCTTTGGCTCCCTTCTTCTCTCTACAATGGAACATGGAATTTCTTTGGCCTGAAAGGGCCTTCTTCTACAATGCTTCTCAGAAGAGCTTCTCTAGAGAGCTGAGTAGAAGGGATTCAGAGTGATTTTGTGCAAAGCCTGTGGGCTTTGATAAGAGAATGATCTATGCTCAAATAGGCACCTTCTATTAGGCTTCACCTTTGAAGGCTTTAGTTCCTTTGCTAGAGTGGCTTTTACAGGCTTAAGGAGACTGTGAAAACACCCAGACAGTGCATAGACACTATATTCTATCTGATATGGCTTGTCCCACCCAGAGTTAACAAAGACAGGAGTGCAGCCCTGGTCTTGAAGGGCTGTGTTGTACCTCAAGCATCCTTAGAATTGCCACAGTGGACTTCCTATTACTTTCTTTTCTTTTTTTTTTTTTTTTTTTTTTTTTTTTTTTTTTTTTTTTTTTTTTTTTTTTTTTTTTTTTGTCTTCTTTTTGAGACAAGTTCTCACTATGCAGTTCAGGCTGACCTTGAATTCACTTTTGTAGCCCAGGCTGCTCTCAAACTTGCACCAATCCTCCTGCCTCAGCCTCCCAAGTGCTGGGATTACAGGTGTGTGCCACCACACCTGGTAGGGACTTCCTATTACTGATTCAGGCTACATCCTGGTCTTGAGAACCTCAGCTGGCCATGTCTTAGCCATGACCATAGAGAGCTGAATTTTTGCAGGAAGATATCCTCTCAGGTAGGCCCTTGAAATCAGGACTTTCTAACTGGGAACAGCCAATTTGTCACCTTCATTCCAGATTTAGCACTTTCCACACATCCTCAAAAGCCCTTGGGCCAGGTCAAGGATGATGTCCTTGGTTTATAGAGAGGAAGTAACTCACCAAAGGCACACAGAGGGTGAGCATGTGGAAAGCCAAGACTTGAATGTAGGATGGTTCAATCTAAAGTCCCGGGTACTCCCCTGAGAACAAGTGTAGGTGAAGGCAGAGCAAGGGCAGGAGCTTAAAACAGGGTTTGGAAACATTACTGGGTCCACTTGTAATCTCTAATCCCAGGTCCACTATTCCTTTTGCAAGAACAAGCAGAAATACCAAAATAAACCACAAGATTGGGAAGATTTATTTATGTCATTGGCCACTGATCGGGATCATTCCCAGAGCATCAGGGCCTGATCTCTGGTGGTCTAGTACTTATATGAGGTACATAAATAGGGAGGCAAAATGGCCTGTCAACTGGAGATTGGGTTATACAATGTGCATCAGAGTGCCCAGCCATTTCTAAGAGACAGGAGCAACCAGAACTGGAAAAGGAACTATTATTACCTGGGTAACTAACAAACTGAAGTATACTGGCTAGGGGGAGGAGGGTGGCAATTTCTGCTAGTCTGTCAGTGAGAGGGTAAGTGTGGCCTGCAGAAAAAGGTCAGGGGGTTAAATTACAGATGTTCAGAGCCAGGATTATCCTGGTCCACACCCATCAGCATATAGCTATGGATATCCTCTCAGAGATATCCTTGGCCCTGAGTGTGCAGAGAATACTGAGGCACTTCCTTTCCCCCCAGGGATTCAGGCCTAAAGCAGGTTCTTCCACCTTAAAACAGCGGATGCATTGGGTCAGATAATTCTTGTAACCTTCTGCTTCCATCTCCTACTGGTATCTTCAAATGCCAACTGCCCTGTTTCCCAGGGATGATTTAACTCTTCTTACTGCGCCTGTGTCTTCTCATGTCATTGTCTCACTCTGGAGTGGGTCTCCCATTTTGACAGCATAAGATGTGCAGCAGCTCTCTAGTCTCTAGCCCTCACATTCCAGTAATATTGTCTCCTCTCTGCTACTGTAACAATCAAAGATATCTCAGTGCAGTGCCATATGACCCTTAGTGGTCAAATGCCTTCCTGCTGAGAGCCACTGCCACAGAAAGGAGGAGGGGCATCCACACTGGGTCCTAAGTGCTGTGCCAGAGGGGAACCAGGACGCTGGTGGGAGGGCTAGTGTCCCGTGAGAATCCCAGCTTTTCACTCCAGGGCTTCCCCGCTGGGCCCCTCACTGCTCCTCCTCACCCCCATCCGCTGCTTGCCTTGGCTCCAAGCGAACGGCTTCTGCTCTAGGAAGCTGACCATCCTGCTTTCAGTAATCTAGCTTTCTCTCTCTCAGCTCATCTCATGGCCCCTTGCCATGCAGTTGGTGACCACTAAGCTTTCGTGCATGTTATAAAAGGCTTTGCTTGTCCCCGTGATAGGCCTCTGAAAGCTTCCTGGGTGGCCACTTAAGTACTGTGCTTATGTTGCGAACAATACTTCAACCAAGTGCTTCAGCATAAGTACTTCCAGGTCCCCCACTCCATGGAAGCTGCAGCGTGGGAAGAAGTCTCTGCAGCTGCAAACCTGGCTCAACTCAACAAGACGGTGGCTCAGACACAGGCCTTGTGATGTTCAGGCTTTGGTGTCCTATCTACAAAGTGGGCTCAGTTGTCCCCTTCCTGTCCCTTACATGACCCATGCTAACTAAAACTGTTCTGAGTTTCCAAGAGGCATAGGGGATTGGTGTTCCTGTTTTGATTTCTTTCTAAAACTATTTCAGTAACCATTCACACACTGAACAAATGTTTACTGAGCCCCTTCTGTATGCCAGGAACTCAACAGCGAACATAGGGAATTGGAGACAGAAAGTAAGCAGAACTACATTAGGAGTTTACAAAGCCTAAGGAAGAAGAAGGGCAAGGGTTGCAGTTTCAGGTAGGAAACATCCCTCAGTCATATAAGTGAAACTGGAGGGCAGTGAGGGAGCAGGCTATGTGGACATTATTTCAGGCAGAGGGAGCAGTGCATACTGCACTGAAAACAGTGACGAGAAGAGAGAATGGAGAGAGGTGAAGTGGAGAAGGAGAAAGGGCAGGAGCCTCACTTCAGGGCCTCTGTGAGCCATTGGCTTCCCCCTGGGCTGCTGGAGGAGTGGCAGGGTGGCTCCAGGGGCTGCTGGAAGACAAACTCCCTGAGACCAGCCAGACACCAGGGCTTCTCAGCCTTTGTTGCTGATCCTTCCAACGACTTGGTAAGAAAGTTAACTCTGCTTTGTAGTCAGTTCAGAGATTTCTCCTGGAAAGGCTTTGCTGCCCACAGCTGAGTCCTTGATAGAACCAGGATTTGGCCTCACAGTATTGGTCGTCCATGCCCCAATGTGGAACTTCTCACGCACATCCAACCATGACCCTCTCTAAATTCTGATTGAAACAAACAAAAAGGGCTTCCAAGGATTAAAGTGACCTCTGTCCCACTGCAGTGCAGCTGTTGAGTAGTTATTCACCTTACGTGTGAGCTGTTGCTTCCTCCAGAGATGTACTTGGAATAGGAAAAAGCTTGCTAGAACCAGGAGGCCTAAGCTCTGCTCTGGACTTTGCCACACTGTTATGCTTGACCTTCATCATTTCCTAGTCTTCAGAATCCCTGACCTGCCCTTTTCCAGGTGTCATGAGGACCCAGGAGACAGAGAGGGACCAGGAGCCAGCTCTGAGAGGAGACAGTCCTTGGATGAAACGTCCCTCCTTCACCATGATGCAGTGGGGTCCAATTCCCTCTAGGTGGCGCACTTTTCCTAGCTTCAGCTTTTTGTCTGCTACCAACTGGGGTTGGAAGATTTTGGGGAGATGGATAGGCAAAGATGATACAGGAAATGAATGAAAGGAAAGTTTGGGGAAAACCCTGCAGCCAGTGAGCCCTGACATTACTACAGTGGGGACTGTGGGGGTTGGTAGTCCAGGGTACCTCTGCACACTGGGCATGAGATCCTGCTCTGGAACCCTGAGGTGCAGCCTTGCTGTGGAGGGAAAGGCCAGGCGCATATACAGGACAGCACCTAATCTCTTTCACAGATAAGAAAGCTGAAGGACGAAGAGGAGGGGCTCATGAGAGTAGGGGACACAGCTGCCTCTAGCGCATCTCTCTACTGGCTAAGGGTTCCCTAGCAAGGCCTTTTTGCTGAAAACATTTGGACCATTTCTCCTACCCTCCCCCTAGCTTTTCTTCTTGGGCTTCCCCACATTCCTCACCTCCATGGTGGCTCTTAGGAAAGCCCAGGAGGGCACTCACTGGCTTCTTATATAGACAACTGTGCCTGGACAGAGGTAGACCAGGAGGTGAGGGTCAGGTAATGTGGGTGTATGAGAGCTCTGTCATCTCAGGCATGTGCTTTTCTCTCTTTAGCCTTCCTTTTCTGTATCTGTAAAGTAAGGTGGGCAAGAAAGGGGGGAGTGGGGCACCCAGGTCCTTTCTTGTGTGAACCTTGAGTTGTGTTTAAAGCTTTCCTATTGTCCATCGGGGGACAGGCAGGGGAGGACAGGGCACCTGATCGCTCAAAAGTCCTGGGGGAGTGGACTGGATAATGTGTCATTCGGGCTCTGACATTTGGCTTGGCAAGGATGAAAGGCAGTCATCAAGCCCAGAGCCATCCCCTCTGAGCCGCCAGCACATGATGACCGTCCCTGTGCTAGCAGGTACAGGCCTGCTTCCCTTGGTGGCTGGCTCCATCAAGGGGACTGTGCTCTTGAGCTGACTCCTGAGCCACTGAAGTCCTTTCTGCTGTCATGGGGTTGGGACCTCTTTGTCCACCAAAAGGGGGTTCTTTCCTGGGCCCTATTACTAGCCTTCTATCTTCTGGGCCTCTTGATGACCTTGGACTCTTTCCAAAATCAAATCCTCCCTCACAGGAAGTAGGAGATTGGTCACCACTGAAGGAACTCCGAGAATGACAGCTGGAGGGCAGGATCTGAGTGCGAAGGGAGAAAGCACTTCCTTTTTGTCAGCCAGGCACTCACCGGCCCGGGCCCTGAGCAGTCCACTCCTGTTTGTGGACTCATGCAGTCGCAGCAACAACAACTATTACAGTTCAGTTTGTCAGGTGAAGGACTGTGGAGAACACAAACCATTCTTCCTGCAGTGGCACAGCCAGAGAGAGAGCTCAGGTTTGAGCCAGACCTGTCTTCACAACCCTACCTTGCCTGAGAGAAGGAAGGCAGGGAGGACATAACCCAAGGCTTGGCTTCGGGCTCCAGCTGTGCTGCTTGAGCATGACAACTGGGGCTTCACCGCACTTTAGTTTCCAAGTGATAAGCATACACTATCTTATTTCATTTCAATCAGTCCCAGGACAGACAAAGAAACTGAGGCTCACATAGCCCTACAGGCTGGTCATAGTAGTAGGTCTCGCTTTGACATAGGTCTTTGGTCCCACAATCTGTGCAACTCACAATTAAAGTTGATTCTTTGACAAATTAAGCCTTTCTCTTAAATTCACTTTTTTAGTCTATGAAAATGAAGCATCAAATGAGATTTATAGGCAACCACTAACTCCCAGACCCTTCCCTTCCATCGGAAGACAAAAAAAAAAAAAAAAAAAAAAAAAAAAGGTGGGGTGGGGGAGGGAAGTAAACCCAGAGAGTTAGGCAAGTTAAAATTTTGTCATCAAGACATTTACTTGAAGTTTCTTTCTTCAGAAAGCTAGGAGTATATAGTCTCAGTATAGCAGGGAGGAGCCAAAGACCCAGAATTTCTCTTAGGAATTAACTAAGCTGCTTAGTTTAACACCTGATGAGCCACTGTGCTTGTACCAGATAGCTCTTGAGGCCTGGCTGGAGTGAGCCAGAAGGGAAATAGAGCTAGAGTCTTTGCAAAAGATCTAATTTGTACCTGGGCCTGGGGAGGCTGAGAAAACTAGTACATGAAGGGGAGAAGCTGAGGGGAGTGGCCTGGGGGCGGAGCAGAAGCACAGAGTTATATAGACCACCTGTGACAGTTCCCCCAGTGGGAGGCAAAGAATGACCCAGGAACCCTAGGAGAAGACAGATGACCAATGTCCAGCTTTACCTGGAAGGCGCCTGGTTTCCTGGTGTCTGACACCTGCTGATCCCCTGAATTTCCAGCCAGAGCAGCCTCACACAGCGCTCAGTGAACGCAACCTTGGCCATACAAGGCTGGGGACCCTTGGTTGGGAAGCCTCGGAGTCTGGTAGACCTGGGTTTGAGGTCTGGTTACAGGGGCTCTGCAAGCTCCGGGTGCCTTCTTTGTGAAATGGATATACTATTACCTAGCTGGGAGGTTGACATTAGGAATAAGTAGGACTGTGGACTTGGTATAGCACCCAGTGCTCAAACTCTCAGTAAATAGCTACTTAGCTGCCTACTGTTATCAACTATAGTTATTTGGATATTCACAATTTTACATTCTGTGGGAAGCTAGTAGGAGGTTTTATTTGTTTTGTTTGGGGAGCAGGGTAGCTTTCTCTGGTTTTAAATCTAGCACAGAGTACAGCAAGAGTATCATCTGGAAGGAGAGAGGTGGGTGGGGCTTCAAACTTGACCCTGCCAACCTTCCAACTTTAGCCTCTCCTGCACCTTCAGGCCTTGTGCTGTGCTTATTTAAGAACCTGCCCCTTTGCAGTGACAGTGTCTCCTTTTAGGGTGAAGCCTGGAGAACAGGTGTTTTACCACAGGCAGGTAGAGATTGGGGGAGAGACACAGGGGAGGGGAGTGAGTTGGAGGAGATAGGAAGAGAACTTTCAAGGGCTGACAGTCTCTCAGGAAGCAAAGAGGTGTGCATGAGCCTGTTTTCATGTGAACATCACAATGTGACCGTGCACGTACTTCAGGTGTGTGCGGTGTGTATATGTGGGTGTAACACGTGTGAAGGAATATGCAAACCTGTCAGAGCTCAGACATATCAGTGCATGACTCTGCATGTTAGTGGTCAGCTGAGTGTGTGTGTGTGTGCAAGAAGCTCACATACACATATGCTTTAGGTAAGCTCAGGCCTGCTGCTTACCTAAGCCTCCAGTGTGGGGCCAATTGTGTCACTCTAAGTGACACTGAAAGGAGGTCTGCTTTGTGGCAATATCTGGCCAGTGGTTGGGGACTGTGTGCCACAGATACATGGGGGATCTGAAGGGAGGAACCTTCTTTAGCTGCCTTGGGGAGCTCTCAACTCCCCACCCCACCCCCACTGACTGTATCTCCTTCCCTGGCCTCTTCAGCATCACCACTGAGACCTGCTGGCTGCTGTCCTCAAGAGTGGGGTAAGGAGGAGAAGAAGGAAGTGGGAGGAGGGGAGGAGTGACCACCCTCCTTAGCCTCAACCCTTGGTGCTGCCAGGGAAACGTCCTCCTCCCACCCCCCAATCACCGTGATTCCTGCTGTGAGGGAGAGAGGAACCCTCGGTTTCCATAGCAACATAGCAGCCCTGCTTCTCAGCCTGAGCCCAGGCTCCTCTGAGCCATGGAAGGAGTGGGAAGAAAGCCTCTCCGAGCTTTTGAGGCCCCACCAAGTGCCCTCACCTCTAGACTCCCTGCTCCTGCCCCAGACTGCCCCCAGGCTTCTCTGGTCCTCCCAGCCCCACTGACACTCCATATCACAACGCTCCCACCCTTGCTCCTGGGCCCTGGGGACCTTGCTTGTCCATGCAATAAGACTGAGATCTGAGGTGGAGCCCTGGGGTGGCAGGATGAGATGGCATTCCAGTCTTCATTTGCAAGAGAGTGCCAGTGTCACTACTTTTCAGAGGCTTGTGGGGAGCAAAGAAAATAGTGCATGTGGAAGTGCTTTGCAAATTTGGAGGATGGTATCAGTGAGGGTGTCCTGCCACTGGCAGGTTGCAAAATGGTCAGGAAGCTTTGGCACTGCAGACTCCTTGAAGGGGCAATTTTTCTCCTGTGCTACACATTTTTTGGGCACTAGTATTAAACTCGGGCCTTGCACACACTAGGAAGGAGCTCTACCACTGAGCTGCACCCCTAGGACCAGGACACCACTTCTAGTTCTGTCTTTGGTAGAAACACACATGTTCAGTGAAGCATATAGGGGACTTCCTGTTGCTGGAGGACGCTCTCTCATGGGCGAAAATGGAAAGCATTCTGGCACCCTCCTACAGAGGAGCAACACCAAGGCCCACATTCTCGCAGCTTTTAAAAAGGAGGTCTCAGCCAGGTGAGGAGGCGCATTGCCACCACTCTGGGAGGCTGAGGCAAGAAGACCACAAATTAAACACAGCCAAGGCATCTTAGTAAGACCTTGTCTCAAAATAAAAACTTTAAAAAAGAGCTGGGGATGTAGCTCAGTGAGAAGGCTCTGGGTTCAATCCTTAGGACCACAAAAAGAAGAGTCTCTTAGTTCAGTGAGAAGAAATTTTTTGTACCAGTAATGATTAGAAAAATTATCATGTCTACACCCTGTGCTCTATATAACTACCTGGAAGACAATATACATTGTATTAAATATTGAGAATATACTGCTAACGTGTTTTGAAACTGTCACATTGTTATTTCTTATTAAAAGTAATAATAAAAAAAAGAGTCTCATGTGTGCTGATGGGGCACAATCACCCAAACATACTGCTAAGTGGGAAGAACCCACCCACTGTGGGAAGAACTTTCCGCTGTGAGGCGCTGCCTTGGGCCTAAGCACACCTACCATTCAAGGTCTGAAGAGGCCTCTGGCAGTTGGGCCAGACTGTTGGCACTGGTAGGCTGAGTGGGATTGGGGCTGAGGGAGGGGGCACTGAATGGCGGTTTGACTTCTCCCTCTATATACCTCCAATTTGTTTCCCTGTAGAGCAAACACAACTTAAGAGTTAGATGTGACTTTTTCTGGTTGATGCTTGAAAACATGGAAGAGTTCATTGGAGAACAGGGCAAGAGAGTCCAAAGTCCAGGAGTGGAGTAGCTTGGAGCAGAAGAGTCAAGAGGGCTTCCAGGAGGAGGAGTGAGTAGGGGCAAGGGGAGAGGTGGGATCCAGAGCCTGGCAGCCTGGGGCAGGCAATCCCAGCACAGGGCAATCCCAGCTAGGCTAGGCCAAGATTTGCATGCAAGGGGGTAGGATATCAGTACAGATTCCCAAATAAAAGAAGGAAGAAAAGTTAAAAAATTGACTAAAAGAGGATAAAAGCTTTATTTAGGATCCTTATGCCAATCATGAGTAAGTTCTTCAACATATTTGTGCAATCTTCATAGGTACTTTATTATGCCTACTTTTACAGGTAGAGAAATAAGTTCAGAGAAAATCATTCATTATAGATAGATAGATTGATAGATAGATAGATTCATTCATTCATTCATTCATCAAATATTGACTGAATGGCTTCCATGGCAGACATCATTCTAGTTGCTAAGAGATTTGAAAGTCTCTGTCCCAGTGGAGTATATAGCCTAGAAGGGAAGATGGACAAAAACTAATATACCTATGACATAGTGTAAGGTGCTAATGAGCTCTAAGTAGAAAACAAATGGAATAAAGTGTCAGGAGGTTATAGTACAGGTCGCTTTGACTTTCAGGCTGAAAAGAAATGAAGCAAGTATGTGTCCATTCTGAGCAAAAACAATGGCCTGTGCAAGGCCCTCGGGTGGCAACGTGTTTGCTAGGATCAAGGTGCAGCAAGAAGACAGGTGTGGTTGTCATGTGTTGAGCAAATGGGGTGATGTTGGAACAAAGGATGTAGGATGGGCCCTGCATGGGCCTTTATGGATCAAAGTAGAGTATGGATTTAATCATACATGTGCTGTGATGCTACTGGAGGAGTTTGACCAGGACATGATCTCAGTTTTAGGTTTTAAAAAGTTCACTTTGGCCACAGCATGTAGACAAGATGACAGGGAACAAGAGTGGGAGCTGAGGAGTTAATTAAGAAGCCACTGAAAATGTCCAGGTGAGAAGAGAAAGATGGCTTGGAGTGCAGTGGCAGCTGGGGAGGTGGTAAACAGCAGTCATCTCTGAAACATATTTCAAAAATAGAACCAACAGAATTTCCTGTTGAATTGAATGTGGGCTACAAGATAACGAGAGGAATAAAAGATGACTCCATGGCTTTGGGCCTGAACAACTGGTGTATGTTGATGCTGTTCCCTAAGATGGGGAAGACAGAGAGGTGCAGGTTTGGGGACAATGAGGGCTCACTGTTATTCAGAGAGGGCTTGAGACATCTGAGTGGAAGTGTCAGCTAGGTAACGGCTTGGATGAGTGAGGAGTTCAGGGGAGGCTTCAGTACTGAGGAGATAAATTGGGAAGCTGTCAGCATATAAATGTTGTTGAAAGTCACAGGATAGAAGGATATCACCCAGCAGGAGGGTATGGACAGAGGGAGAAGAAGTCCCTGGGAGCTTTGGCCTTTGCAGGCCCAGCAGAAAGGAGGAAGAGGAGGAAGCAGGGGAGAAAGAGGACTTGACTGGTATACCTTAGATCAGTGGTTCTCAACCTTTCTAATGCCATGACCCCGCAATACAGTTTCTCATGTTGTGGTGACCCCAAACCAAAAAATAATTTTGGTGACTACTTCAAAACTGTAATTTTTCCACAGTTATGATTCGGAACGTAATAAATAACATTTTCCGATGGCTTTAGGCAACCCCTGTGTTTTGGTCATTCGACACCTGCTGGGGGTGTGACCCACAGGTTGAGAACCACTGCCTTAGATGGAGTAAAGTATTAGGTAGAGTACATGGTCTCAAAATCATTCAGGTCAGTTAAAACACACAGCTGGGCCCATCCCCAGTAGTCTAGGGCAAGGCCCAAGCACTTTTTTTCCTTAGTACTGGGAATTGAACCTAGGGCCTTTGCATGGATCAATGTCCTCAGCCACTGATTTTTTTTTTTTTTTTTTTAATAATTTAAGACAGGGTCTGACTAAGTTGCTAAATTGCCTGGGCTGGGCTCCAATTTGTGATCTTTCTGTCTCTGCTTTCCAGAGAGCTGGGGTTACAGGCATGCACCACTGTGTCCAGCTACCAACTGCCTTTCTAACTAGTGGCCAGATGATATGAGGGACACCGATAGTGGCCTGGAGATCATACTTGGAGGACCTTGGCTATGGGAAAGGCAAGTTCTAGCAAGAATCTAGATTTTGGAGCCAGGTAGCACTGTTTTTCCAATCCAGGCACTCTTATAGTCTGTGTGATCTTGGGATGACAGCATTCAGTCCCTAGCCTTAGTGTCCTTATCTGTAAAAGTGGAACAATATCACTACAGATGCAGGGTTACTATGAGGAACGAACAATTATCACATTTTCAGCTGCTAACATTGTATTCCAACAGGTAGAGAGTGAGGAATCCATAGCTGTGTGTCCTGGAGGAGCATCCAGGCAGGCAGAGGCGGGCAGGGTCTCTGCTGCCTAGACAGCTCTAGGAAGGCAGCAGGAACTTTGAGAGAGGCAGCAGGGTGAGTGACAGCTCCATATTGGTGCCTTACCTGGGGATGCCCTGACAGCTGGTCCCCAGAAGAGACAAGCACTGAAAGGCCATTCAGCCCCAGGCTCCTGCTGCCCTCCAAGTGCTGTAGCTGTCTACTCTTTCTCTGCCTGCATGTTACAACCTCCCTCCAGGATCTCAGTTCTCCTGTCCCCTGAGGTTCACCCAGGCTGAATGAGCACAGGTGTGAGGGAGTGAAAAGGCTCTGGGCTTGGCGCAGTTGTGCAGCACGCGGTCCTTCCTCCTTCACTCCACGTGGGTGACACCTCACACTAAGAGCCTTCCTCTTCTCTGGTGGCTGCAGCACCAGCCCAGACCTGGATGCACAGAGAAAAGAGAGGAGGCCGGCTCTCCCACCCCCTGTTGCTATTTAATGCTGTTAACAATGGATTCATTAACCAGGATTAATCTCATAGACCAGCTCTCTATCCCCCTGGCTATTAATCACTCACTTCATTAACAGGACAGCATTAGTCAACCTGGGAGCTGGGACATGGTGCCCATACCAAGTACCTATCTATGTCTGCACCCTCTACCTTCCCTCTTTGCTGGCCCTTCTTCTCCATACCTTTCTGTGTTTGCTGGTTCCTGTCAACTCCAGGCAGACATACGTGTCTCTCCCCCTGCCTCCTGCAGTGGACTTGTCTCTGCCCCATGACTTTTAGTTGTCTTTTTTCTCTTTGCCCTCCCACTCTGGGCTCAACACATAGTAGGCTTGCATTCCAGGACTGTTGAACATTGAGAAATTCACACAGGGAGACGCCAGTTCCAGAAGGCTCATTTTTTAAAAAATTGCCTTTTCTGTTTACAAAGCTAATGTATGCTCACTGTACAAAATCCAAACAACACAGAAAAGAGAGAAAGGAGAAATAAAAATTTCCTGAAAATCCACACCATCTTAAGATAATCAAATCACCTTTAGAGTTTTGGTGAACATCAGCTCAGATCTTGAGTGATGATATATATATTACCTAAATGGGATCATACTATGCATGCTGTTTTGCAACCTGCTTTCCCACTCAACAATATGTTGTCAAAATCTTTCCATATCAGTGAATATAAATATACATCATACTTTTTAATGGTTGCATAGCATTCTGTCTATGGAAAAAATATAATTTAGTCAGTGGATCTCCTATGGATAAACATTTAATTATCTCCATTTTCTCAATGACGTTTGACATAGAAAGCAACATCACTGTATATCTCTCTCTGTGCTTTTACCTAATTAATTCCTTAAGATTAATTCCCAGGATGGAAATTTCTAGGACAAAAGATTTATACAATTAACATTTGGTTGTAGAGTGACACAAAAGAGCCAGATTCCATTCTGCGTTTGCCATTTCCCAGAACAGGTACCTCAAATTCTCTGGGTATTGGCTTCTCGTCTGTAAAATGGGGATAATAATAGGATTTATTCATGAAATTACTGTTGAGATAAAATAAATTTATGTCCACAGCCCTTAGAACAATGTCTGGTGAGTTGCAAGGGCTGTCAATATTCAACACTTTCATGGGAACAGTGGCTGACTGACTTGCAGAAATATTGGGCTGTATACATGTCTTCCACCAGCAATGTGGGAGAATGTGCCTTTCTTAAACTTCTTCATTTTTTTTTCTGTGTGGCTCAGCCTGCTCTGGGGGTGAGGCTGGTGTGGCATGTGATACTGGAGATGGAACTGCAGTCCCTGAGCTTACCTAAGCAGGTGCTTAAACTGCTGAGCTATCTTGCTGGCCCTGAATGTGTCTTTCTTTACATCATTGCCAACAATAAACACCTCTTACTACTTAGGTCCAAGTGCCCTTCAAAATCTGTGTTAAATGCTTGGTTCCTAATGCAGCAATGTTTGGAGCCTAGATTCTGAAGGCTGACTCCATCACCAGATTAAATCAATGATGTGTTGATAGTTGATGGCATTATTGGAAGGTTGTGCAGACTCCAGAAATGGGGTCTAACTGGAGGAAATGAGTCACTAGAGTTGTGCTACAAAAGGACATATCTTGTCCTTGGCTCCTTCTTTGTGCTCTCTGACTGCTTCCTGGCTGCCATCAAGAGAGTAGCCTCTTCCTCCACACCCTCCAGTTGCCATGATGTTGTGTCTCAGTTTGGCCCAAAGTCATGGAGTCCGCTGCTTATGGAATGAAGCTTCTGAAGCCAAGAGCCAAAATGTGTCTCCTGTGAGCTGCCTTCAGTTACAAGGATAGAAAGATGACTAAAACAATACCTGTCAAGTTGGTTTTCTTGTTGCAGAGACAAAATATCTGACACCCATAAAAGAAGGAGAGGTTTATTTGGCTCATACTTTGCAGATGTTTTAGTCCACAGTTGACTGGCTCCAAGGCAGGGTGGCATGGCAGAGGGGCAGCACAGAGGAGAAACAGTCCATGGAGGAGCAGACAGGAGGCAGTAAGTAGGAAAACCTATGGCAGCAAGCTTCCCTTTCCCTTTTATCCCATCAGGCTATAAGCCTTCTGGGTGGTGCTGCCCACACCCAGGGTGGGGCTTCCCATTGTTCCCACTCAGAACTATAATAATGGACTAACCCAGCACCACATACTCTTAATCCCAGGATCACATCCTTAATCCACATTCACATGGCCTTCAGCCAGAAACATCCCGAAACCCCACTGATGGCCATATATGCCTTTGGGACATCTAGATACAATTGACAACAATGCCATGTTCACTTAAGAAAAATTTTTATCCATTTGATAAGTGGCAATTTTCCTTCTCTTCTCCTTCTCCTTCTCCTTCTCCTTCTCCTTTGTCTTTGTCTTTTTTGAGATAGGGTCCCACTGTGCAGTTCAGGCTGGCCTTGAACTCACTTTTGTAGCCCAGGCTAGTCTTGAATTCATAGTGATCCTCCTGCCTCAGCTTCCCAAGTGCTGGGATTACAGGTGTGCGCCACCATGCCTGATCAGTGAACTTTCTGATCACTCTTTTTGTCTACTAGTCTACTGAAGTATTTGTTCTTGTTTGTGGGAACTGCTTTGTATATTAGAGGTAGTATCCCCAATATTTTTCTGCTTCATATTGACTTTCAGTCTTATTTTTTGTCCTTCATAAAGTACTCGATTTTTATGTGATTAAATATTCTAGTATTTTTACTTTGTAATTTGTATATTTCATGTCATTGTTAAAGAAGGCTCTTTTCCTATATGCAATATAAATATTTATACTTTTATTTAATACTTATCCACACATATATCCCACTTTTTACAGTTTATGTTTTTATCATTTGAATTTGTTTTGATATAAACAGTGAAGTGTGATTCCAGCTTTATTGTTTTCCAAATGTTTCATCAGTTGTCCTATAACATCTGACTATTTTGTCACCTCAGTGAAGACCAGAAGGGACACAAGGGTCAATAAATGCTTTTCTAAGGAGAGAAGGTGGCATCTATGGGGGCTGCTTGCAGCTAGTCTCTGGGCAACACTTCCTCACTGTAGTCTGCTTGCTCTGTGCAGGCAGAAGCAGGATATTATGGAGACTGAGCCAGACCCAGTAGCACTATGGAAGCCCCTCTGGCAGCCTCTAGATATTCCCTGGAGTGCCTTGTTTCCAGTGCTTAGCAATTAAGAAAAAAAACTGTCCTCTTTTTTAGAGTTGAGCACAAGTTGCTTTGAAACTTTGGATTTTGACCTCTAGCCTCATCCCCGTAATTACTGAGCCATGCACCCAGACCCTCTCTCCTACCATACCAACATAGAAATTACCCATCATGCCTTCCTCTGCATCCCTGGGGTAGCTTATGAACCACTGCTCCCTAGGAAGGCAACCACTGAGACATAGAGTCTAGGTATGTTGTACACACAGAAGACAGGGAGAAGGAAGGTGAGGCGACAGCAGCAGTAGCTTCTAGGTTGTCTGGTCAAAAAGAGTCCTGGATTCTCACCATGATGATATGGGAATCTTTTTGTCAATTTGTTTAAGGCAGCTTGAATTTGATTGTGGACTAGGCATAGATTGGGTTTGTCCCAGAGTTCTCTGGCCAAATGCTCAGCAGTGTGGACACTGGAAGATGTAGGGGTGATGGAACCTGTCTACTCCTTACTCTTGGATTTGAGAAGTCCTTACATGATCTACAATTCCCACTACTACCCTTTGTTCATGGAAAAAGCTCATCTCTGGAGCCAGGAAGCCAGACCCAGGTAGGTCTAGCATCTGAGTCAGGCATAGTGCCAACTGGGTAGTCATCTTGTGGTGAATTCTGACACCAAGGCCTACAGAGCATGCAGCAATCATGGATCCATCAGGAGCAAGGAAAAGGAAACACTCATCCTCTTTCCACAGCAAGAGTGATGGGCTCAGGTCCTGGATTTGGGCTCAATGTGATTGAATTTTATGGTGTTTCATTTTCCCAGAATGCTCTTGGTGCAAAGCTTGTTACCAAGACTCTCTCTCTCTCTCTCTCTCTCTCTCTGTTTTATCATCCTATATGACTTGCTGAAACTGTGAGAGTTTGGACTTCTATATGACTATCTGTGTGGTTCACTTTTATTTTATTTCTGTGTGACTGACCAGGCTTCTGAATTGTGCATGGGCTTCATGGGATTTCATGTCCTATGTCTATTATGGCTATACACAAAGTGAGGATCTTTTAGAGCTGTGAGGCCCAAGTTCTATGTGTGGTGCCCATTGGCTTGATGTGTTTGTTGGGAAATTAGTTTGAGGTCTTGAGTCAGTGTGTCTAAATCCCTAGAATCCTGTGTAGCAGCTGTAATGGAGAGGCAGGAAGAAGTAGATAGAGAAGGATGGTTTCAGGTGTGATGAATGTGAGGCCTGGGTAGAGCATCATAGGAAGAGCCTAGGGCAGGAAGGCCTTGGCATCAGCTATTTTTCACACATGTAGAGGTGACAAAGCTTTGAGGGAAGTGGTATTTGATTGGAATGAAGTGTATACACACACACACACACACACACACACACACACACACACGCACTCCACTCATCTCTGAAGGTTGAACGATACATGCTGTGCTAATCCCAGTTGGGTGGACTTTAACAGGAAATTTCCAGAGGTTGCTGGAATGACATAAAGTGCACCCAACGGTGAGAGTCAGGGAAAAGAACACAAGATGCAGACAAATCATAAGGATAGGGACTGTAGGAGAAAGCTGAGAAGCCTCTGGCTTTAGAAATAGGTCATAGGGGCAGAGTTTGCCAGACTCGGGCAGGGTCAGCCACCATTTTGATTGTAAGAGCTCTCAGAAGACAAGGGTTGTTTTTCTTTCTTTAATTTTTTATGTATTTGGTACAGGGTCTCACTACGCAGATCAAACTTATAGTGATCCTCCTGTTCTAGCCTCCCCAGTATTGGATTAGAGGTGTGCACCACCACGCCCAGTCTTGGTGGCCCACCCTCAGCGCAGGATGGGGCCAGCCAGGAAAGTGGTAGTAGGACTTGAAACCAGCCCTGTTTTTCCATTCAGGCATTCTTTTTTTTTTTTTTAATTTTTATTTTATTTTATTTATTTATTTATTTATTTATTTACTTATTTATTTATTTAGTTAGTTCATTCAGGCATTCTGAGTTCTTAGTGCAGGCATAGGTGGTTTATCTATTGAGCTGAGCTGACTTGGAGTTAAAGTCCAAATCACAGGTCCTCAACCTTGAGACTGCAATACCAGTCCATGCCTGTTAGAAATGAGGCCACATAGCAGGAAGTGAGTAGTGGGGGAGCCAGTGAAACCCCATCTGTACCTATAGCCCTTCCCATCTCTTGAATTATTGTCTGAACCCTGGCTCCTGGCAGATCAGCTGGGCATTAGATTCTCAAAGGAGTGTGAGACCTATGGTGAGCTGGACATGGGAGGGATCTGGGCCACATATCTAATCCTTAAACCAGCATCATCCTAACTATCCCAGCCATAAAGAAATCATCTTTCCTGGCACCAAAGTGGCCTAAACCCCTATCACAGGGAGAATTAAGTTGTTTCGGCAGGAAACTTTGAAATGTACCCACAAGGCCCTGGATGAAGCCTAGAGAGAGGGAAGAAGAGGCAGGTGCTTGAGGGGTCCACCAAGGTCCAAAGCCTCTCATCCAGCAGGTGTACCCCCACATCTGCTCTGTCTTCCATCCAGTATTCTGCATGCTTGCTTCCTCCCTGACCTGTCTGTCCTAAGCCATCCTCTTGAACCACCTTCCTTACGGTTTCTTGATCTACCCAGCCAGACCTTAACATGGTTTCCTGATTACTTGGATTCCTCAGCCTTGCTGGGCTCAATATGCAGAAGATCTTCACTCTGACCTTTGGAACTTTTATTTTATTTTAAATGTATTTTTGTTTTCCATTTTGATCTTTTGCTGAATAATGTAGGAACCAGACAAGAAGTAGTCTAGCTGGAGAGCACTGGGACTTGAGTAGATCCTGCTTATCCCCAGCTGTAAGGAAATGCACCAAGGGTGAAGGTTATATCTGAGAGACTTCAGGGCCAAAAGATGGAGAAGATCTAAGCCTACTTTGCTGGGGAAAAGGGAGAGAGGACTTTGGTGCCATAACAGTGAAAGGTTCTAGTAGGTGAGAGGGGTGCAGCAAGTGGAACTCTCTGTCTGTGACCTCACCTACACAGGTGCACATGGACAGGGTCAGCCTCAGAGGCCAAGTCGTGAACAGCAGGCACCTAACACCAGATTTTCAGCATGCTTTTGGGTGCCAGGAGCAGAGTCTCTTCAACTCAGCAGCCTTAAATGAAAAGAAAATGAATTATCTCACATGACAGGAACTCCCTGGAGAGGGAAGAAGAACCTATATGTAGTGGTTCAACAATATCATTAAAGACCCATGTATTGCTGTCTTTTGTTGCTATTGTGCATATGTTGACCTTATTGTCAGGCTGGTTCCCTTCAGGGTCACAAAAAGGTTGCTTCAGATCTAGGCCTCCGATCCAGATCCCACGATGTTCAGTAAAAGAAAAGGCAATTTCCTTCTGGATGTCTCTGAGAAAGAAGTCTTCCTCAGAACACTCCACCCCCCCATCAGGCTCTTCCCCCAGTGTCTGTCCCTAAATCAGTCAATGCCGAAGGGCCTGGGACTGTCAGTACTGCCTCATGTCAGTGAGACTCTTCACCTGGGGCTGAAGCTGTGGTGGGTTCCATGGCTGTATGCTCTCAGCCCAGGGTTCCCACAGGAAGGAGAATCTCTAAATACAACCAATCTCCAGTAAGGAACAGGGGTCAGGCAGCAGTAAATGGTGAGTTATCTTCACTCCATAGGACTTCCAACAATGCCAAAGGGTAGAGAGACAGAATGGGATGCAACTTACCAGTGTAAGCACTCCAAGGTGGAAGACCAAATATAGGCTCTAGTCACTTAAGATGGGTCCTGGTGCCCAAATGGCATCAAGAGGCAGGTCAAGCTACTAACCAGACTCCTTATCACTATCTCTGACTCATCGTTCCATGCCCATTTAAAAGCCAAAACTTTCATAAGTCCCCCAAAGCCCCCCCACAGTCTGATCTATGCCTTCCAAAGCCCATCCGGAGCTCTGTCTGCTCCTGCACCTTCAGCGCCTCCTCCCTCAAGGCCTTTGCAGACTTCCCCTTTCACTCCCTCACCTTATCATCTCCTTCTGCAGCACATCTCTCTAGTTCTGTATACGCATTTAAATGTCTTTAAGGAAATTACAATTTCTTGTTTTCTGTATGCCCTGCTAGATTAGAGGTTTCTTGAAGCCAAGGAAAGTGTTTATCGTACTGTACACACTGCTGTCTGCTCTAAATGGTATTGACACACAGTAAGGATTTACTTGATTTTTTTTTTTTCCTGCGGGACTAGGGTTTGAACTCACAACCTTGCACTTACCAGGCAGCTACTTGTGCCATGGAGCTATCTCTCCAGCCCCAGTAGGCATTTACTTGATAAGTTTCTATTGAGTATATGAAGGAAGAAATCCCAGTTCTGGGAATTTGTCTTGGTCCTAAGCCTTAGATAAGAGCTGCGGACTGATGGGGACTGTGCCCTGTTGGAAGCTGCTGATGGTTTCTGGGCACAGAGACGATGTCCCCATGCTTGGCTCAAAGACAGTATGATGAATGTCAATATGCACAGGAGGGTAAAGAGGTCAGCCAGGACCCCGTGTTCATCTCCAGGCTCTAGGTTCCAGCTAAGAAAGTTTCCAGAGAATGAGTAGTGACATTACAGAGCCAGGTGGGTTAGTGTGGTGAGTCCTGGGGCCAAAGATCTGGTGAGGATGGCACAGTGTCTGCCTTACAGGGTCATAGGAGGAATGAATGGGAAAGAATTTAGTTTACTATCAGTTGCTGCCAGCAAATAATTAAACCTTGGCTTTGCTGTTACCAGCTTTTTACACTATTACACTAAGCGATTTATTGCCTGGACCTCATGCCAAGCAAAGTCTGACTTAGTCCTGTCCTCTCTCTCTCCCTCCAGGATGCTCAGTGCACTAGGGCTGTGTGCTCTGTAACCCTTGAACTTCCTGTTTTTTCTTTTTAGGGAAGTCAAAGTAGTGCTGCTCCCAGCAGCTGCCTGATATGAGGGTCAAATAAGAGAACACATTTTGGGGTGCTTTAGAAACTGTAAAGTACTGTGAACGTGTAAGGAATTACTGTGCTTATTATCTTGTTGGAGTTGGGCTCATTCCTGGGCCTGGCATCTGCTTTGACTTTCCCAGTTCCTGTTTCTTGCCAGTCTCCGTTTTCTTGTAGCCACCCACGATTCTGGCACTGACAGTGTGAGGATGGGGAGTTTGAATGTGGAAGAAAAAAGAACGTGACAACAACCAGCAGCCCTCTGTCTTGTTCCCAGTCTCAAGGATGACTCTGCCACCTCTACCAGCCAGCAGGCCCCAAACTTGGGTATCATCCACATTCCAGCTCCAGGCTGCTGCCTACCAAGCCCCTGCAAAGCTTAGTGATTAGGCAAAATGCATTATTATCTTTCATAGCCCTGACCTTATGGGAAGTTCCAGTCTGTGGGTTCTGATAGGGCCACAGTTAGAGGGTGGCTGAGTTGGTTTGGCAGACAGGGCATTGAAGATAACTCCTACCCATGACCGGGACAGCTCTGGCTGGCTCTCCATGCAGCCTCTCAAAGCATAATGGTCTTCGTATAGTTAGGCTTTTTTACATGGCAACTGTCTTCTACCAAAATGAGTCTGACAAAGGTGAAAGCTTTCTGGCTTCTTCTGACCTGGCCTCAGAAGTCCCAAGGTGCCCCTTCCACTGCACTTTCATGGCTACCAGGTTCAGCCCAGATTCTGCATATAAGGAGACTTCACAAGGGCATGGACACTAGCTTGATGGGGAGCTTCTGTTGGAGACTGGCCCTCAGTATCCTCTCCTTGCACATGAACACTGGTGGACACCCTTGCTATAGTTTGGATATATTTAGGTGAGTGTATCCCCAAAAGGTTCATATGTTAGAGGCCTGGTTCCCAAGGTGCTAGAATGGGGAGATAGTGCAGGACCTTTAAGAGGTGGGGCCAAGTCAGAACTTCTAAGGTCAATGGGAGGGGTGAGAATCCTCAGAAGGAGCTAAGGTATTCTTGGAGTTCTGAGGAGGCAGAGGAAGGGGAGAGGGGAGGAGGACAGGGAGGGGAGAGAAAGACGGAGACAGGGAGAGGGAGATGGAGAGGGAGAGGGAGGGAGGGAGGGAGAGAGAGAGAGAGAGATATGTTATTCAGCTTCTTTTGCTTTCTGTTTTGAGGGGCTATTTGTTCCTCTCCTGTGTGTGCTTGTGCAGTTGCGATGCCCTTCATAGGCTGTGAGATTCTTGTGGAAGCCTGGCAGGTGTGGCTATACTGTCTTTGAACTTCCAAACTATAAGCTAAATAACCCTCTTTTCTATGTGAAGTTAGCCTGCCTCACATATTTTGTTATAGTAACAAAAAATAGACTGATATATCTCTCAATGCTCAGAACTTGGGAGAATGCAGCAGTGAAGAGCATGAGCACCCCAGGCTCCCAACTTTTTAAATGTTCATTAATTCTTTTTAGTATTTTGGAGACTTACAAGTAATTTAATGTTATTAAAAATTCTGAGGCTCACTCTGTTAAAGAAGAGATATGGATTGTAAATAAACATGGAAATATACTCAACAAATTACTAGAGAAAGTCAAAACAAAATGTCAGTGAGGTATGAGGACACACCTATTGAAATGATAAGGTAATAATATTTTTTGAAAACTGATACATCTAGTGATGGTGAGAATGAGAACAAGAGGAACTCATATACATTGCTAATATGGAAAGCAATAAGGGACAATAAAGGACAGCCACTTTGCAAAAATAATTGGCACTTTCTTGTGAAGTTAAATATGCATTTTTTTATGTGACTCAGCGATTCTACTCCCTATGTTCATTTACTCTACAGAAATGAAATGAGGGGCTGGGGAGATAGCTCCGAGGCACAAGTGCCTGCTGGGCAAGTGCAAGGTCGTGAGTTTGAACCCTGGTCCCACAAAACAAAACAAAACAAAACAAAACAAAACAAAAAAAAAAAAAAAAAAAGAAATGAAATGATACAACCACACAAAGACATATATGTAATTTCCACAGCCTTAATGATACTTCTAAAACAGAACAAACAAATTTAAATGTCTACCAAATAATGGTGTGTGTTCATACAATAGAGTACTTCTCAGAAATAAGATAGCAGTAGATGAATCTGCACGGATAACTCCCAAAAGCATTATGCTGAGTCAAAGCAACCAACCCCAGAGAATGCACACTGTGCAGTCCATTAGGATGGCTCCAAGAAGAGGGAAAGTTGGTCACAGGAGCAATTCTGGTGCTGCGGGGCTGGCAGAGGGGAAAGGGCATGAGGTTGAAGGGACAAAGGAGGGATGCTGGGATGCAGAAGGTGTTCTGTGCTCACAGTGGTGGTGGTAGTGTCTCATGGCTATATACATTTTGTCAAAATTCACCAAGCTTTCCATCTACAAAAGGTGAATTTTGCCTCTGAATATGAGTTGTACAGTTTTGAGGGTGATTTATAGGGTTTGAAGATCCCAAACTGTGCTATTTCTCAGACATCTCCTTCAGTCTAACAGGTCTCTGTACCCTTCCCAGGGCCTGTCCCAGCTTCCAGAGCATTTGTACCTTGCCCAGCAGTCTTCTAGCAACCTCCAGGCATCACCTGTCCCTCAGACTCTTCATAGACTGTAAACTCATCACTTAGGTAACCCTCACTGCACTTCAGGCTTCAGCGAACTCTCACATGGCCAAAGAAGGCTGTCCAGTCTAAGTCAGGAGTCCCTTTTCACTCACAGGTAATATGCTAGCTTCTCCTTTTTGAATAGACAATGAGCTTGTGTGGACAGGGATAAAATGTTTCTTTTGTTGTTATTTTTTGTTTTCATGTTTGGCATACAATTAACATTTAGCTCGTTTCATGAATTAATAAACATGAGAAGGATGTTGGTGTCTTCCTCTGTAGTACAAGAATTTGTTTATCCATAAACAGGCACTATTTTTTTCATTTTCATGTATTTTTAAACCACTTGTTAAGAATTGAAATAATTCAAAAGGACATAGAGCAAAAAGTGAAAATTTTTGATATATATATAGTTTAAAAAAAAATAAAAACAGAGCTCTGTCTGTCCCTGAGGGTACACAGAAGTCTCACTTACTCTCTTTAATAAACATGTAATGTTCCCAGAGCATATTTATGCCATTTTAAATGGTATTTAATTATTAATGTGAATTTTGGGGTCTTACCCACCAGTGTTTCAATGCTTTCTTTAAAATGCATTGCCAACCGTGTGACCATCACTGGAGGAGCGATAACTGGAGAAACGATCTGCTAAGAAGGACAGTGTGTTTTGATGCAGAGTGTATCCATCCTGTTCCTAAAAGATTCGTGCAAGTATGTATTGCTACTGCAGTGTGGGAGAGGGCTGTGGGTTCACACCCTCACCAAGCAGGGGGTGCAGCAGCCTCAAGTTTTACCACTCAAGTTAAGGTAATTAACAGTTTTAACTTACATTCCTCGTCTTATTACTGAAGCTGTGCTCTCTTTCAAGTGACTATCAGCTGTTGGTGCATCTTGAACTGTTAGTCCCTGGCTTATATCCTTTGCCCATGTTTATGAATTTTGCCTTATTGCTTTGTAGGAACTCCTTATGTATGTATGATATGGAAATAGTTTATGAGTTATAAATAACTTTTGGGGTGATGGATATGTTCATTCTCCTTGTGGTGATGGTTTCACAGGTGTATACTTCTGTCAAAACTCATCACATTTTACACTTCAAATATGTGCAGTTTATTGTATGTCAATCATACTTCAGGAAGCTATTTTAAAAAGAAAGTTATATAATTTATAATATGACTCTACTATCTCTTACTCTTTTTCTTTAAACTTTATCTGCTATGTAGAAGTTATACATTCCTGTGTAATTTATTTATATTCTGTCTGGAGTTAACTGTGTATCTTAGACAAATTATCTAGTGTCTGTCCTTCAGTTTTCTTAAGGAGAATGAGAGTAAGAGTATGCACTAGTAGGGTTACATGAATTAATGCACATTAAAAGTTCTTAGGATGGTAACTATCATGGGACACTACACAAAAGTACTAACTGCTACTGTTGTTTGTAATCCTGTATTGTAGAAAAACTTTCCCACCTCAGTATTATGAGAATATTCTATTTTCATTTTCTTTTGGTAACTATGTAATTTTTAATGCTTATGTCTTTTAGCCCATGCAAAAGTTAACCTTGTGGATGCTAGCAGGCAGAGGGAAAATTTTATTATTTTCCTACTGTTATTCCAGAAGTATGTAAAAAAAAAAGTATGCATAAACATTCTAGCTACCTGAATTTTAAATATCATCTTATTCAAATATACCCATGTATAGATGGGTGCATTTCTCAACTCTTGGGTTCTTTGCTCTATGCTTACCCCTCGGCTAAAATTTTCTTTTGGTAAATTGAAATAGCTTCTATTCAACTCTATTTCAGTAATTCTTCAGTATTTCAACATTTAAATAGATCATCTTTCTGATACCTTTGTATCAGAAAGGTGTGAATGCTTATGTCCTTTCAAAAAATTCATGGGCTGAAATTTACATCTCCAATGGGATAGTGTTGGGAGGTGGAGCCTTTAAGAGATAAATAATAGGCTAGTGTTGCATCAAAAAAGCTTGTGAAGGTGGGTTTGTTTTCTCTTGTCTTCTTGCCTTCTGCCATATGATGAGTAGCAGAAAGGCCCTCACCAGCTGCCAGGATCAAGGCCCTCACCTTGATCCTGTAGTCCTGGCCCCCTGGCTTGTGAGCCAATGGATTTCTGTTCCTTATGGATTGTCTAATCTGAGGTATTCTGTTATAGTAGCACAAAATGAATGATGACATTTAATCCCTTGGTCCTTTGACTTCTTCCAGTACAATCTGGGCTTCCACACACCTCATCAGTTCTGAGCAGCTCTCATGGGTGGGTCTAACCATGATCAATAGCTCTGACCCTTCAATAACTCAAGGTTGGGCAATTCATTTCTTAGATTATCACCTGTAATTTTTTTCTCTTTTCTTTCTTCTTTTAAGTCGTAGGCCTCACAAATGCTAAGCAAACACTCTATCACTGAGCTACATCCTTAGTCTTCTTCTGCTTTGCTGTGGAACTAAAGCCAGGACCTCACATGTGCTAGGCCAATGCTCTACTGCCAAAATGTAGCCCCAGGCCCTCTAGTCCTTTTCTAAATCTTATTTTTGAAACAGGATCTTCTGAAGTTGTCCAGGACGGCCTCAAATTTGGGATCTTCTTGCCCTAGTCTCCACATTGCTATGATTATGCACCACCATGCCTTAATCTTTCTATCTAATTTCTCTTGTTCTACTCTGAAAACTCTACAACTCACTTGACTCTAACATTCAGTAACATTTCTATAATTTCACTCTCTTTATTTTCCATCTTTCCCAGTTTAGATTCCATGGTTGATCATCATAATTCCCTTGCACACTCCCTCAGCCCCTGTCTGCTCCCTCACTTCATCACACTTACTTTGGTAACTCTCAGCTAATTCATGGATACTATGTTCAAATGTTTCCTTGATATTATAGGTTAAGATAAATGTTTGTAATCTAGTCAAGATCCTGCTTTGCCATTTAATGCCTTCTTATCTTTTTCCAGAAAGACTTGAACAACAACTTCATAATAGAAAATATACAAATGACTGTTAAATGTATAAAAGGCATTCAGTCTTGGTCATCAACAAAGAAATGAAAATTGAAAACATGGTGGCATAATGACACACCTATCTGAATGGTTAAAATTCAAAAGACCTATGTAATAGTGAGTGGATATACAACAACTGGATAGTTCTGCTGGTAGAAAAATAAATTGATACACTTTTTTTTTTCTTAAAGCTAGCTCAGCCTGCACTGGGGGTGGGGCCGGCACAGTGTGTGGTGCCGGAGATTGAATTGCAGTCCCTGTGGTTGCCTAAGCTTGCTTAAGCAGGTGCTTTTGACTACTGAGCCATCTCGCCAGCCCCTGATACACTATTCTGAAAAGTTTTTGACAACATTGACTAAACCTGAACTTACCCTATAAGCCAGTAATTCCCTGCCGAATAGAAGTGCATATATTTGTGCACTAAAATACAACTTCAAGCCTGCTCATAACATTAATAAATGTTATAGAACAAGCAGTAAACAGTCCCAGTGCCCATTACTGAGAATAGAATTGATGCATACAAGGTGGACTAGTCATACAAAGGTATGGTATATAAAAATGATGATGAACGGGTAGTTGCTGCCTTCACCTTATAATGTTGAGTGAAAGACATTAGAGTGTATGTTTCTATTGTGCAAGTTTAAAAAACAGACAAAGCTAATTTATGGTTTGATTGCTGGCTACCTTTTGGGAGGAAAAAGTAAATAATGGCTGGAAAGAGGCATGAAAGGGCTCTCAGGTGCTGGTAATGTTCTTTCCTGATTAGGTAGTGGTTACCTTCATATGTGAACTGAGACAATCTGGTGAGTTATACACTTGTATGTTATATTTTTTAAAAAGTTATGTATGTGCATGCAAGTATGTGTATATGTGGGTATATATTTCTGTCTTTTTTTCTGTATTTAGGATAGGGTCTTGGGGTCTACAGGGTCTCACTACGTAGATCAGACTCAGTGATTCTCCTGCTTTCAGCCTCCTAAGTGCTGAGATTATAGGCATGTGCCATAATGCCCAGTCTCAATCACATCTCAGTGCACCCCGGGAGTGGGTCCAGCACAGCACACAGGAGATCAAACTCTGACCACTGTGCTTTGCCTAAGCAGGTGCTTTAGTCCACTGAGCTGTCAGGCTGGCCCTTTACATTTCTGTCTTGATTCTACTTTTATTTTGAGCTCTTATGCTCTATTTTCCTTTGTTAAAAAATCATTATATGCATAGTCTCCAAGATTAAAACCCCAACATTTTCCTGAAATTGCTGGTATCAGGTCAACAATGACCTCCATGTTGCAAAACCCAGTAGGTCATTCTGAGTTTTTAGTGTACTTTACCTGTCAGCAGAATTTGATGCCTGCAACCCTTCTCTTAGGCACAACCTCTCTGCAAGACTGTCAGGCCCCAACTCTTCTAGTTTCCCTAGTTCTATCTATCTAGACACTCATCTAAGACTCCTGTGTCAATCTGTCCTCATGTTCTGGACTTCTAAACATAAGTCTTAGAGTTCAGCTCATGGACCTGTGTCTATATATACTCACCCCACTGATGTCCATCAACATTCTTAGAGTTTCTACCTATACATTGAGAGCTCCAGAGTTTATATTAGCAACTCAAACCTCCATTCTGAGAAGTATCATATATCCAAATGCCAACATTAGATGTTTTATTTTATTTATTTTTTCTTGTTTCAGAACTTTTGTTTGTTTGTTTATTTATTTATTTGTATGGCTGGCTCAGCCTGCCCTGAGGGCAGGGGGGTGCCAGGAATCGAACCGTGATCCCTGCAGCCACCTAAGCTTTCCTAAGCAGGCGCTTTAGACCGCTGAGCCATCCTGCCGGGCCCCAACATTAGATGTTAATAGGCCTCTCAAACTGAACATGTTGCAAACTACTGCTCAGATTAGGAAAGAGAACAGTGCCAGTGTCTATCTCCTGTCCTCTCAGACCTACACCTCCTTTGGAATATTCCAAATAGCTTTGAAGGGGATTAGAAGTGATAGAGATAAATGATTTGCCTGTAGATTGGAGGTGGGGAATAAGCAAAATAGAGGAATCAAAGGTTACTGCAAGATATTTGACCTGCTTCCCAGAAGAATAGTTGTCACTCACAGAGGAGGTGCAGTTCTGAGGGGACAGGAGGATGTGAAGCACTGTTATTCTCTTTTACCAGTAGTTAGTACTGGTATTAGTTCTCGCATTAGTTCCATAACACATCTTGGTTTCTGTCAATACCTCCTTCTTTCAGTGAGAACACATCAGGAAAACAGACACCATCCCTTGAAAGAATGTAAAGGAAACACAATTTCTGGATTATATGAGTGATAGAAGGGTGATAGAGGCCACATGGGATGAGGAAGAGGCCTGGTGACCAACCATCAGGAAGTTGCAGCTACTGCTGCATTCTAGAGGTGACAGCCAAAGGTGGCATTGTCCACACTGCAGTCCAGAGTAGCTCTGAAAGAAGCTGGAACAAAACCTGACCTAGGGCAGAGGTCAGTGAAGTTCCCCATGCAGTAGAAAAGAAGAAGAGCAGCTCCTCCTCCTTTCTGGTCTTCCATTCTCCCACATGGCCTCTCCTTGGTCAGCTCTGATCAGAAGGTGCTTGACAGAGGATCCCTGGAAACAGGTGCCAAGTCACTTTCCTGCAAGATCTGAGCAGGGAAAGGCTAGAATGGTCCTGAACAAAGATAGGTAGGGCTGGCATATAACTCTAGTCCTAGAGAGATCCAGGTGTGGTGGAGTCTAAAGCATATACAATTTTGAGGGCTCTCACTAAGAAATAAATGAAAGGTGAAAAATTACAAATTAAATATACAAGTATTTACCCAGAATGAAAAAAATTACAAAAATTTACAATCAAATAAGACCATAAACACTTGACATAATCCAAAAAAACCTTTTCATTAATGCTTGACATATTGCTATATTACTCTTTGTCTTGTTACTTTTCTCTCATTGTTAAGACAAAAATACCTGGCGTCCAAAGTTAAAGGGGGAAACTTATTTTTGCTCACACTTGGTAGACATTTCAGTTTATGACTGGCTGGCTCCAAGGCAGGGAGGCATGGCAGAGAGGTGTCATGGATGAGAAATAGTTCATGGAGGGCAGAAGACAGCAAAGCCAGCAAGGAGCCTTTGCAGCCTCTTTCTGCACCTTTTATACTATAGCTAGGCCAACAGGATTAGGCTGGTACTAAAACAATTAGTGGACTGATTTAGCAATCTCACACTCTTAATCTCAGCATCACACACTCTAGATCCAGCTGCCTCTGGAAAAAGACCCACCTATGAATGAAAGACGCTTTGGGGAAACACCTAAACACAAACCATGACATATATATATATATGAATATATATATATATATATATATATATGAATATATATATATATGAATATATATATCAATCTTTATTACCTGCTCCCCTTAAAAAAAAAAAAAAAAAAAAAAGGAGTAAAGTTTTGGAACTGTCAAATTTAGGAAAGCCTTATCTGATTTATTTTATATATGACTGTAAGATGTCTTGGTGTCTTAAATTTTCTTGTGTAATGACTAATTTTAAAAATCTCTGAGCTGACAACACTCAAGTCTCTCATGTCAAGGTCCTGGGGATGGTGGCACAGTGGATGGGAAGGAGGATTAATGCAGTGCATTCTTGGTCTAGCACAGATAGTAACAACTTCCAATAACATGGGAAATGACTGTGAACTGCATAAATATATTCCACTAAACTCAAACTAAAGGTAGCTGGATCTCAGAATAATGTGACCAGTTCAACACTGAGAGAAGGTAGGTAGAATATGCAAGAAAAAGAGCAAGGGGTCTTTCTTAATTGTGGCCAAAATGTCTTAAATTTTTGAAAATTTTATTAAATGTGACTCTGTGAATGCATAGCTTGGCCTTTAAAGGAACTCATGCCTTATTAGAGTTCTGAGTTTTGAGTTTCTGTAGCTTTAGAATGAATTTGCCTTTGGTTAACAGCAGAAAGACAAGAGTGATCTTTCTGAAAGGAAAGTTACATTAGGCATATCTCCACTTGCAGCTCTGAAGTTCAGACTAAAGGTTAAGCCCTGTGCAGTCACTTACAAGGCTCTCGACCCAAGCCTTCACCACACCATCACTCCCATCACTGGTGGATCCTACCTCCATGTTTCTTCCCTCTGGGTCCTGGTACTCAGCAATTCCTGCTCTTTTGTATCCCTCTAAAATTCTCACTGCAGGGCCTTGGCTCTTGCTTTTTCTTCTGTCTGAAACTTTGTTCTCCAAGATACCTACTTGTTTGACACCTCTTCTTCCTCTATGTCTTTCCTTAAATAGTATTCTCTGTATTAGTCTTTTATTGTGGCTGCAACCAATTTCCATAAGCTTAGTGGCTTAAAATACTATGAATATATTATCATGTCATTATGGAGATGAGAAGTTCAAAATGCATTGGCAAAGTTGTCTCATTCTGGAAGCACTAAGGGAGAACCTATTTTATTGCTTTTCCAGTTTCCAGAGGATATCAACACACTTTGGCTTATGGCCACACCATTCATCTCCTTTGACTCTGATTATCCTGCTTCTTCCTTTTTCCTTATAAGGACCCTTGTGATCACACTGGGACCACCTGGATAGTCCGAGATCCTCTCTCCCATCAAGATCCTTAATCATACCAGCAGTCTCTTTTGCCATATAAAAAAATATTAATGGGTTTTGGGGATTAGGACATGGACATCTTTGAGGAGAGGGACATTATTCAGTATCTTTCCAGTAAGACAAACCCTGATCATCCTTTTAAAATATGTTAATAGTGGCACCTTATACCTAGCTGAGAAGGAATATTTTTAGGGGTTTCCAGGTAAATATGATGTTTACTGCAGTTTGGGACTTGTATTAATCATGGGCTTATCAAAGAAACAGGAGAAAGGATTAAAAGACTCACTGGGAGGACCTTGTTTTATGGGACTGCGGGGCCTGGGAAAGCATTTCCCAAACTCATAGGAAGAGACTGGGCTGGAGCATTGGTCCAGGAGTGAAATCTCTTTTAGACACACACAAGTCTGTTCAGAAAGCCTTTCAAGGGACTGAATCAGGCCCACCCAGTTTATGGAGCCTAATCTCCCTTAATGAAAGTCACTTGATAGTGAATTTCAATCAAAACTACAAAATACTCCCATAAAAATATGAACACCTGAGGACTGGCCAGATAGCTGTGTGGTTTAAAGCACCTGCTTAGGCAAATGCAGGGGCTGGGGCTTGATCCCCAGTGTGCTGTGCCACCCCTGCCCCCAGGGTGCACTGAGACAGTGATTAAGACTGGGCATGGTGCATGCCTGTAATCCTAGCCCTTGGGAGGCTGAAAACAGGAAGATCACTATGAGTCTGATCTGTGTAGTGAGACCCTGTAGATCTTGTACTAAATACAAAAAAACCCCAACCACAACCAACGTCTGCATTTAATTAAATAACTGGGACTATTGCCTAGTCAAATAGACACACAAAACTGATCATCTTAAGAGTCTATATTTGGTTAAGGATGCTTTTTACAAATTAAAAAATATTATCTATACAAAAATATTATCTATACAGACAGTTTTACCTTTCTTTAATATATCATAGTCAATTTACAAATAAATTTTAGTTTTTCTTGTTAAAATTGATGCTTGATTCTTGTGACAAAACTTACTTTATAATGGATTTTTATTTTTTATTTATTTATTTTTTGTAGAACTGGGGATTGAACTCAGGTCCTTGCGTTTGCAAATTGCTGTTTAATGTTATAATGTATAGCTATATTAAATTGACTGCTAAATTATGGGTGACCTAACTAGGTAATTATGATTGGGCTATCTGTCCCTATGTGTGTTACTTTTTAATTTATTTTATTTTATTTTTTGTATTTTAGGGAAGAATTTACAGGGTGTTCAGGGTCTCACTACTAGATCGGACTCCTAGTGATCCCCTGTTTACAGCCTCCCAAGAGCTAGGATGATATATGTGCTATTTTTATTCAGCTTTGCTGTGTCAGGGTTAGTAGCTTCAGTAGAAACGACATCCTCAGTCAATTTAAACATTGGTTTAGTGAGGCAGAGAGTATAGGACAGGCCATACGTTAGGGCTCAAGTGCTGTAATCAGTGGTTTTCTTTTATTATCTTATGGCTCTGTTTTCCCTTTGTGCCAGCTTTGGCCGCACATCCCTAGGGCAGGCAAATGACAGGTCCAGCATCTATAGCCTTAGTTGCAAGAGAGATTTCTTCCCACAAGTCATTCAAAATCTTTATTTCATTGTCTTTGTATCATATGCTGTCTGGGTTACTTTTTTCTTGTTTCTGGGATTAAAATTAAGGAAGGAAAGCTTTATTTAGCTCTCAGTTTGTGGAGGTTTCAGTTGATAATCAGTTGGCTCCAAGGCAGGGTGGCACATGGCAGAGGGCAACAGCTCATGGCAGTAGATAAGAGCAGAAGGGAGGAGCAGCAGCAGAGAGCAAGCCTCTCTCCCTTCCTCATGCTACATTGAGGCTATCTGCCCCAGGGTGGATGTAGCACTTACACCCATAACTCCAGCATTTGATCATGAATTAGTCACAAATCCAAGAAACCCACCCCATAACTGCATGAAGCCTTGGAGGGACATCTAGACACAAACTGCAACATATGCCCATCCTGAATTATCTGCAGTGGTTGAGGAAAAACAAAGCTTGCTGAGGCTTGTGGGCTCAGCCTGGAAGCTATGATGGCATCAGCTTCCCTGGGAGGAAGCCTCTCACCACAGAGCAAGGGGGATGGTGCCCTTGAAGGAAATCAGGGTGTGGCTGCTGAGGGATGAACGGGCACTGAAGAGCACACACAGCAGATGCTTGCAGTTCCTGAGTTAGCCCGGCAGAACGCAGGGGAAGTTTCTCATCATTGCTTTATGCTCCATAACAATTTCAATAGCAGAAGTTTTTTTTTTTTTTTTCTTTTCCTTGAAAGTTTATATGATTCACCCTTAAATCCATTCTGGGCCTGATGCCACTTTTAGCAGTGGAACTTTGATGATCTGATATCTTCTGTAGATGTCAGCCTTTTAACCTCTCTTTGGGCCACTAAGGGAATGAATAAATGGAAGGGCCAGCATTTGGTTTTATTTACCAAGCCTACATTTGCTTCCCATTTTATTAATTTCTGCTTTTATCTCTTTTAATTCATTCTTCCTGCATAGGTTGCTTTTTTCCCTTCTAATTTTCTCTTTCCAGCTGCTTTTCTATTCATTTCTCTTTCCTCTTTCGAATAAATATGTTCAAGGCTATGCATTTTTCTCTAAGTGCTGCTTTGGCGTTGACAATTGCTTTCATTCTGTCATGTTCTCAGTGTCATGAATTTATTTTTTATACTTATTTATTTATTTATTTTTGCAGAATGAAGGATTGAACTTAGGCCCTTGTGCTTGCCAGGGAAGCGCTTATTTTACTGAGATATCTCCCTAGCCCCAGTGTCATGAATTTATAAAATAATTTATCATTTAAACTTTGAGTTGCTCTTTAACCTGAGAGTCATATATAGGACTGGTTTTAAATTTTCAAGTTGTTGAGTTTCTGCCGTACTATTTTGCTACTTTTTTTGTTATTCCTTCTATAGGCTTTATTTCTTTTACTTTGTAGTTAAGAGATGTATTCTATATGGTTTCCACTTCCTGGAAACAAAAATTTTTATACTTGTAACAAATTTATACGAATAGTTCATTTTGTAAATGTACTATAGATATTTAAAATTGAATAGGTAAATACTTTTGTGTTACCATAACAAAGGACCAGCCTGAGTGATTAATAATAAACTCACTTATGGTTCTTGGACTTGATGTTCAAGGTCAAGGAGTTGCCTTTGTGCCTTCTTTCTGGGGATTGAACTGAGGGCCTTTGCACTGTGCTACCCACCCAGCTCTTGTGTGTGTGTGTGTGTGTGTGTGTGTGTGTGTGTGTGTGTCTTTTTGAGATAGAGGCTCATTATGCAGCATAGGCTGGCCCAGGACTCACTTCGTAGCCCAGGTTGGTCTTGAACTTGCATTGATCCTCCTGACTCAGCCTCCAGAGTTCTGGGATTAGTGGTGTGCACCACCTTGCCTAGTCACCTGCCCAGCTCTTCTTTAAAAAATATTTTAAATGTTTAGGTGGTATTCAAACCTGTGATCCTCCTCCCTCCACACTTCAAAGTGCTGGAGTTACAAGCATGGGCATCATGCCCAGTTTGAGCTCACCCGGTTATCAGGAGCTCACTACTGAGACAACTAAACTAATTCCAAGACAATAACATTTATACATTAATGCTTTAATGCTCTGCCCTATTTACCTAATAATTTCTTAGAGGTCTCATTACTCAAACTTTTGCACTTGGGATTCAGTTCCCAGTTCTCAGACACAGACCATAGCAATATGTATCTTCATTTCAGCAAATTTTCTTTTATACATTTCAAATAAAAATTTTAAATTACATTCAAATTCTTTTATAGCTTTGCTTGGTTTTGTTTACCTGATTTATCTATTTCTGAATATGTGTGTAAAAATCAAATATCATTACAAGTTTAACACTTTATCTATGTAATTGTAAAGCTTTCTCTATATGTTGGTACTGTGTTGTTTAATACAGAACCCACCTCATCATTATCTTGAGAGGTTGTAGATTTATAAAGTATTTCCCTTTATTCTATGTAGTGCTTTTATTTTGAATTCTATTTAGTCTGTTACTAATCTTTCTATGGTTTCATTTTGTTTTGTTAGCATATATCTATTTTTTTTTGTTCTTTTGTCCTTAATCTTTTTTGTGTTATATTGTTTTACTTAAGACTCTAAAAAATAATTGCATGGCCTGTGGACATGAGGACACAAGCATGTGCTTATGCATATGTGTTTCTGTAACTTAACAGGTAGATTTCACCAGCTCATATTTATTCAAATTTTCAATATGTTTGGATTTCCTCCTGGTTTTTATATGACCCAATCAAATACATTTGGACTGATTTGACTACAGTTAAATACTTGATTGATGAAGCTTTTTGTATTCAATGTTTCTCTATTTATTAGCAAGTTACTATTTCTATTTTTCTGGAGGCTTACAGTTTATACAAAGTTATTGGGGCAGTTTTTTCTTTCAGTAGTATATTAAGTCTCTTTGTACATCTCAAATTTGTTACAACCTAAGTTCCAAATGTCATTTCATATTACTTCTATACTGTGAAAAGGGATAATTACTTAAAAATTGTGTGAAATATTATAGATTCATTTTTGTTTATTATTTAGCCTCTAAGCTATGTGCTTTTTCTTTTTTAACTGCAATCTTATGGCATCTCTTTCTGGCACTTCCTTTTTGTTTCCCTGAAGTACATAATTGTTTCTTCAGAAGTGAATGGGTAGTAGATTTTCTTTGTCCTTTATTGTCTGAAAGTACCTTAGATTTGTTTTCATATTTGAGGATTTGGCTGAACTGCAGGTTCGAAAATCCAAAAGCACTGAAAACTTTGTTTTTATTTTGTAGTTTAGAAATGTCACAGGATGCATGTTTTTTTAGTATTTTTTGCTCAGCATTTGGTTGGTCTTTTTATAATTTGAGAATCCAGATCTCTTTCTAGCTTTGTAAAATAATTTTAAATTATATTAAAAAATTTTAATCATCTCCATTCACTCTGCTATCTCAGTCTAGAACTTCTATAAAGTAAATATTAGGTCTTATCTTTTAAATTTTTTCATTATACCTTCTTGGGAATTTTCTTGACTTTGTCTTCTTGATGTTAATTTTTGAAGATGATTTCTTTTTCTTTGGTTGTTTCTTCTCCATAGCAATCTATTCTTATTTTACAAAAGCAAGCATTTTCTGGATCACTGACTACACAGCCTAAAATTCTTTTAAAGTCCTCCCTCTGTCACCTACATTATTTCATTTGTTCTAGGATGAAACATTGTAATTTTTTCCATCCTATTCTCTGTCATCCTGGATCTCCTCGTGGTGCTCCATGATGGTCATTTTAGGCTTTTAAATTCAAAGCCAGGTTGCTTAATGTGTCCAGGAGACTGGTATGAGTGCCTCTCAAAATCACATGACCTTGTTTCCATGTTGGGCTGAAAGGAACTTGTGTGTAGCTCTGTGGGCATGAGCCAACAGGAGCAGCTTGTCACCACAAGCATGAGGAGTCCCTCGGGAAGTACAAGAAGATCCTGCAGAGGTGGGGACACGTACAGTTACTAAACTAAGGGAGACCTTATTTGTATATGAAGTAGTGAATAGAATTGTCTGATTATTTTTGCTTTTGTATCTTCCTTCCCACAGTCACTGTAGGTATTCAGTTCTTTTGTACTCCTCTGGCTTCAAAGCCCAGAGCCATCCCTCCTGTGTCAGTTATCTAGCTCCATGTAAAACGTTTGGTCATTTAATACCTTAGAACGGTTGTAACTTGCTATCCTTGCTGATTTATGAACTTCTCAGCTCCTGCATGGCATCTAGACTCATGCATAGTGTGAGTTCAGCTAGCAGAAGGCCCCAGAAGACTTCACCGCCCTGTGTGGGGCCTGGCTGCTGGCAATCTGCGGAAACACCTCGCTTCTCCACCAGGTGGCCTCTTCCTCCATATGGCTGGGGCTTTTATTTTTGTCTCTCCCCCCCCCCAGCCCCCCTATCCAGAGCCTCTTTTCTCCAAGAAGCTAGGGTGGATTTCCTTCCAGAATAGTGACAAAGATTCACTGGGACAAGCCCAAATAGGTGAGGCTCGTCTGACCTCTCACTGCACTACACTTACTCATGTCCTTTTGGTCAGAGCAGGTTATACTGCAGAATGCCAAGTCATTCTAAGGAATTCCACAAGAATGTAAATACTGGGAGATTTGTCTCAGTGCCTCAATATAATGGTTTATCACACCTCTAAGGTGGCCTTTCATTTTGGTAGAAAGTAGACATCAGGTTTCAATACTGGGGGCAAAAGCCACAGCCAGATGTTCTACGAGTGTTGAAAGAGGAAGGACAAATGGGCCCACTTGTTTACCGAACAATTCATTACCTGATGGTGGTGCCGTGGCCTGCTCCTTGCTCCCGGTACTGGGAGTTTCTCCAAGGTTCTGTTGGAAAGAACAGTTTATATCTCTTTAGCCAATTTCTTCTGTGCTGATGTCACCACTCTGGTCTTCTCTGTAAGGCTAAATCTGTCTGTTCCTTATCTTCTAGAAAGTCTTCAAATTTTTCTGATTTACTAATGCCCTAATTGTTAGTTTTCTTGGACTAATATGGATGCACTCTTTTTAGCTCTGTTTATACTATTACAATGAAATTTATTTTGTCAAAAGGAAACACAAACAATGGGGTCCCTCCCACTGTGGTTCTGCACTCACATGACAGCATCACTAAAGAGAAGTAGAGCTTGGACTTGATGACGTTGTTACAGAATCTCCAGTTCTGAGATGCTGGAGGTGCCGAGGCACCAGCCCCTTCTCCCTCAGGAGCCCCAGTTGATGGAGTTACATGATCCTTTGACTGGTGATTCAAACATCTGCTGGGAGAGACTGGAACCTGAAGAGCTGTCTCTCTAGGTCACTTAGATTTCTCAGTTTGCAGTTGAGAGACAAGGCAAAGAGCAGGGAACAGAATCTGCTCACACACATGCGCACATAGTGGCAGAGCTGAGGTCTGAGCATGGCCCCTGTCCCCTTATCCTATGATCTTTCTTCCCTGTACTTCCCTGTACCCCTGCCCCCATTTGCACCGCTGAGCACCCTGCAGAGAAGCACAGGGCCTACTATGCTGAATGAACCCAAGCAATGCCTCCACCCCAGGATACCCAGGAATGAAGGATTTGAGGCTAGAATTGTCCCAAATGAGACAGATGTCTGTCTTGCTCCTCCTGAAAGGTAATTATTTGAGCTGGAGATGGCAACAGTGTTTGCATCACAGATTCTCCCTCCAGCGCCCCCTCTCTCCTGCTCAGTTATCTTTTTACCTATTTACGTGTGCTCACCGCCCCCCTTCCACAATGAATTACATCTGCAAGGCAGTAAAATGTTATGTATTTGCAAGGCCCATAATCTTTAAAAGCCCAGCAATGCCAGCTCCAGGCAGCACTGTGCTCCCTCCAGTGTGTTAATAGATAGTATTAGGGCAATAATGAAAACACTTGAGACAAGTAAGCTCCTATCAAAAGCTGAGTAATAGGGCTTCGCTGAGTGAATCACAATGCAGAAGAGATTAAGACGTCTGCTGTTGTGCAGTGTCTATTCAGACTAACAGCTGCTCTGTTTCTGATTAAAATGGGGCTGGAGAGACCTTTCCAAGTGAGTCCCCTTTTATCCTGCACTGTCTTCACCCTTCCCACCTCTACCTCACACCAAGCGCCTTCATCTGTACTTAGCCAGAGACACTTGTGTGTGTGTGCATGCGCACGCACGTGCACACACACACACACACACACGGACATAGATGTAGAGTGACAAACATGCATCGCATCATCACACATGTACCGAGACTCCATGACACAAGCAGCCCTGTCACCCACTGACATCAGCACATCTGAGTCCACATACCCACACAGCCATGGTTGCACGCACAGGAACACACTCACATGTGGACCCACACAACCTTCCACATACTCGATACCTCAGGCTTACACACGCACATCAGATGACAGTCTGTCAGGAGCATAGTCTCTCATATGCATTAAATTGCAGCCTGTCACATACACAATCACAAGCACTGTAGTCGGTCAGAGTCAGGAACCCACACATACTGGGCTGTTCTTCTTCACTACAGCCCTAGAAAGTCCTTACTATGTGAAGTGACATTGCACACTCACACTTGTGGTCCTAGTTTATTATGTACACACAGCGTTTCATTCACAGACAGTCACAAGCTCACCTGTCCACATCCAGCCGTGGTCACAAATATTCACATGGTAATGCATTCATAGATGGCCACAGCCCAGCCCTGTGTGAGGATGCACTCTTCCTTACACACAGACGGAGCTTGCAGACATACCTCTAAGTCTCCAGCCAAAAGTATGCATGTAGTACAAGTCACAAATATAGTTGGCACATGGACAAGCATAGACACCACTCTGCAATACCCTCCTTCCCCCCAGGTGGTAACCCAAGATGCAAGAGTAAACTACGAGCTTAAGATATGCCCCTAAGCTGGTCCAGCAGCTTTAAAATTCTCAGGGAAAGTGTTGAGCTTCCTGTTCTCCAATCTGCAAGGCTGTAGCCTGTTGAGGGCCATGGAAAATTCCCTGTGGAACCTGAGAGAACAGAGCTTCAACCTTGAACAGAGCTTAAATGTATACTTTAGAACTTGCAGCTGTCCAAATATAAAAGGACCGGTTCAGGAAGCAGTAAGTGTGGGTGGGTACTTGGTGGCCAGATAGCCACTAAACAAGGATGACAGGGGCCAGCGAGATGGCTCAGCTGTCTAAACTTCCTGCTTAGGCAAGCTTAGGCAACCACAGGGACCACAGTTTGATCCCCGGCACCACATGCTGTGCCAGCCCCACCCCCAGGGCAGGCTGAGCCAGCCATAACATAAAAAACAAAACAAAACAAAGATGACAAAGAAAACGGGCTCCTCAGGGGTGGCCAGATACCCTGAGGTTCTGCGCCAACCCAATCCTGTGCCACGAGATTCTGTGCATCCCATGCCCCTACCACCATTCCATTGGTAATTACCTTCTGCCAGCCCAGCTCTCTAGAAAAGAGAATCCAGAAGCCCTGACCCTCTGCTTCTCTCGCTTTATATAATGTTACTGCCAGGATCATTTGTAAGCTGCTGATTCCAATCTTTTTTCTAAAGCTTCTCAGATCCTGGCTCTAGGCTTAGGAGGAGATGCAGGCTGCAAGAAACTAAGGAAGTGTTCAGATGTTCAACCTCCATCTTAATCTGAAGGACCTGGGAAGGAGCCCTCAGAGTCTAATTTGAGAGTCCTTGATGGAACGAAACAGTCTTAATTTCCAGAGCAGGAACACCAGATCTGGGCATCTGAACAGATCTTTGCCTTTCACATTCTCAATACTTCAAGCTTGTACACACACATCAGATGATAGTCTCTTAGGAGCACTGTCTCACATACACATTAAATTTCAGACTGTCACATACACAGCATGTGTATGTGAGCCAGGTATGGAAGTGGAGGAGATGTAGACTTCCATCGTACTGCTGTACCTGGCAGTCTTTGGGCTGCCACTGGTGGTTGTTGTTCCCACCTATTCTCCCTGGGCCCCATCTCTACCGCTCAAGGCTTGCCACTACTCCTTTCCTCCAAGAGAACTCCCCCACACCTCATGCTTTTGCCTCTGTTCACCTTCCTTCTGGGATGCATGTCCCTAGCTCCCACACTAAGATCTGCATTTGTCCAAACTTCTTCCCAGCTGAGCTGAATTGTGTTCAGAAAGCAAACCTTGAGCCCCTGGGCTGGAATCAGTCCTTCCCTCTTCTGTACTCCTGCAGTCATTGTTTATCTATCCTCTCTGCTAAAACATAGGCTTGGGGCTGGGGAGACAGCTCCATGGCACAAGTACCTTCCTGGCAAGTATGAGGTTGTGAGTTCGAACTCTGATCCCACAAAGAAAAGAATAAATAAATAAATAAATAAATCATAGGCTGTCTGTCTTCCTCATAGAGGTTGCGTCTGGGTTGATCTGGCATTCAAGAAGATAAGGGCAGGCCAAGAGTTGTGTGCAGAGGTCAAGTGGCCAGGAAAGAGCCAGCTCTTGTAGAGCAGACCCAAGGGCAAGGTTGGTCAAGATGGGGCTCAGATGCAGATATGGGGCAAACTTGAGGGCTGGGCAGTGAGGCTGAAGGGGCTGGCTAGAGTGGGATCCATGGGCTAAGTTCCTGGAGTGGAAGAACTTGCTCTGTACCCCCAAAAGTCAGGATCCTGAGGCAAAAGAAGTGAAGGCAGAAACCAGAGACTAAAAACAGGCCAAAGAGGGCTTTGAAAGCAAGAGGATGATTTTTCCATAGTACCTGTAGGGTCTGGGGTCCACAAGGTGATCTGGACACTGGCAGGAGCTGCAGGTTGGCACGCACTGCTGTCTGTCAGTCTCTGGGTCTCTCCCCTTTAAACATGGATCTTGCTAGGACTTCATGTTAGGCCTTTGGGTTCTGCACCATGCTTGGCAGATAGCACAGCTCAGAAGATTTTTGTAGCATTCAGCTCTGTCTTTGACTCTTTGTCTGTGGCTGAGACTCAATCTTCAGGTCCTGCCTGACCTCTGATGCTCTCCTTCTCTTACAGCTGCCCTTCCCCCACATTACTGACAGTGAGTCTCTTCCTCAGCTCCCACAACTCGTGCTGTGTAACTCCAGGCTGGGAGGGGACATCCAGGGCTCCAAGCTAGCCTATGGATGCTCAGCCTCCTCAAGGATGCTTGGTTGTAATTGGAATCGCCCTGTCCTTTGTCCCTGAGGCTAGGTCTCAATCCAGATCTCACTAATCTTACAAGTTTTAATACATTCCTCTTCACTCATTCAAAAACATCTACCCCACATCGTCATCATCATCATCAGTCGGTTTTCAATCTTCATCGTACCCGATCTGATATTATACTTAGTGAAAAATCACTTCTTCCTTCAAGCATTCTTTCCTCTCAACAAGGTACGACAGCAGCCTATCATTTTCCCCCTAACCAACTTCCCTTCTTAACTTCTGTTGGTTCCTTCTATCTCTTATTGTAGTCAGGATTTTCAATGGAAAGGATTTGATACAGGACACATTATTTGTAGGATTACTTCATAATACTTACTGCATAGTTTAGAGTCAAATGCAAAAGAGTGTGGGAGATCTGGCCACACTCTAGAGACCCAAGGAATCCAGCTGAGGGCCTGGATCCCACAGCAATGGCCTGCAGGAGCCCAGGTGAAGATCTAGAGCTCATGGCAATGTCTCATGCAAGTCTGCATCAAGGATCTGCACGAGGAAGAGCCAAGGTCAGTGATGGAAGCTAGAAAGTTTACATCAGCAGAATGAAGGATCTGTGCCTGCTGTCTCAGGGATATGCACTGGGGTTAGAAAGTGATGGTGAGGACCAGAGCTCCTTTGAAAAGATGCAGCCATCCTCAGCAACAGTGAGGACTCAAGCTCCCCAAAAGTGAGAACAGCTGAGTTCCTATCAGGAAAATCAGTGTAACAAGCTCCTCCAGGAGAATCGGCAGCACACTACCCCGCTTCCCCAGTTCTCTTTTTATGTTGTTGGCAACATTCCTTGGGTGGGCCTTCCACACCCAGAGCCACACAGCTTGAGTTCAGGTGTGGTTACAAGTTGACCAGTAGCTAATCCACCACATCTCCTCAGCTTCTTGATGCTGCAGTCAGGGCTCCGGGTTTCCTCCTTGCCCCTCCTCTTTTGCCTCCCTGCTTCCTGAGCTGTCTCTAAGCTCATGGCTTTCAGTACTGTCTATCTGCTGATGACTTTCAACTCTCAAGTGCATTTCTTTTGCACACCCCTCTGCCCTGACACACAGATTTGTGTATTCCCCCTATTTGTTCAACTTGATGTCACTCAGGCATCTCAGACATTAACTCTTGAGTACTATTATAAACAAACTTCTCCCCACAAAGTCTACTGAAGCTTGATCTCAGTGAGTTCTCCATGGATGCTGATTCTTCCAGTTTCTCAAACCAAAGACATTGGAGATAGGCCTGAACTCCTCCTGAAATTTCATCCAAACCACTATCTTTTAGTTGTACTACTACAGTGGCCTCAGACTGGTCTCCCTGCTTCTGCCTTTGCCTCTGTGCTTTGCCACCTTCAGCCTGGAGATTCTAGCTGCTTCCCGATTCTCCTCTCTGCTGGCATGCCAGTCATACACTGATGGCCATGACCCATCAGCACTTCCGTTTCTCTCCTGCATCATCCCTGATTCCTTATGCCCATGAACCTGTAGCCTGCTCTCACTAGGTTTTGACCTCTAGGTGGTGACATCATCTGACAAGCAACATCGGCTTCTCTTCTGTCCCTCTTATTCCATCTCTTTTGTCAACCTTTCACTGCAGGTCTAGCTGTTCTGGATAAGAGAAACCAAGTTTATATACAGACTCTTGAGCAATACCTTAGGCCCAAGTGGCTGCTGGGAGCCCAGGGGCTCAGGGATTAAGACTTTGCCTTGTGTTGGCTCTTACCTTTCTTTACTCTTTTAGGAGTCCTATGAAGCATCCATCATTGCCCTTTCCTATAGGAGAGGGGGGGATGAAGAGAGCCCCTGTGACCACAGCTGCACATGTCAGGATGGAACTAAGTCATCCAACTGCATGTTTCTGAGCCTCTGAGCCCTCCACCACCCCACCTCCATAGTCCTCAGAAATCAAGTCACCTTTCCCCCAGCCACTTAGAAAAGAAGGTACTAAACTCCAGTGGTAGGGAGGAGGATCCTTCTCAAAGGTCGTGGAGTGATGCAGTGACTAACCTGGAAGAGTCCCCAGACATTTGGCTCTGTTGACCCTAGGTGGACTCAGAGGTAGAAGGGGCACACACCCCTGGGGCAAGCCTCTCCCACTCAGACTGGGGCCCAAAACCCCAAATAGAACAAGCAAAGCCATTTCCTTTCCTGGGGAGGGAAAGGCAGCTGTGGTGGTTGTGGCAGGCGGAGAGAAATTTCCCTTCTCTGTAGATTGGATCAGTCACTCTCAGAATTGATGGCAACAGCTTCATCACGAAGATCTAATGCTTTAATTATGTTGTGACATGACCTGACATGGGGGTGGCATTTGATGGATTCTCTGGTGTCATCAGCATAGCCCTGACATAGGAAAGAGGCAGAAAACAGGGGGAGGGGGAAGAAGAAGGGTTCTCAGCGGGAGGTGTGTCTTCCCTTTTCCCTGCTCCCCATTTTGTTTTCCAGGGTAGTTCTAGCAGCCATAAGGATTCAAGAGAGGAGGGGAAGCAGCTCCTGTATGGGAGAGAGAGAGGAGGTGCCCTTCCTGGTGTTTGTGTGTGTGTGTGTGTGTGCGCGCATGGGTACACCTGCCTAGATACACAGGGACATATCAGAGCCCAGGAGGCTCAGATCCAGTGATAGAAACAGCAGCTGCATGGCTGTTGACCCACACAGCAGGACCTGGAGGTCAGGGTAAGGCCTGGACACCCACTTGACCTGTGCATCCTGAGCAGAAGGAGCAGCAACACTAAGCCTGGAGGGCAGACCTGGGGCAGCACAGGATCCCCAAGGAGGCAGGCTTTGCTCAGCAGGGTGAGAAGCTATTCTGGGAAAGGGCCACTGGGGCAGCCACAGCAAGGCTCCCTTCCCTGGTCTCTGGAGCAAAGATCCTGTGTATCTACAGAGAGAGTGTTGATTTCCCTCTCTTCTCCCACTCCCCCGGTCCAGCTGTCTGCTCAGAGCCTTGGCATGTCCTCTACACGACACAAGAGAAAAGCAAGCTGCTCCAATCAGCTGAGCTCCTTGCAGGGAGCTGGTACACACAGCTCTCCTCTGCCCATTTCCCCAGCCTGTTCCTGGGGCAAATGTGTCCTCCCCATACTCACAGGCTCTAGGGAGCCTGAGTCTAGAGCCAGCCGTGTGAGTGTGCAGGCTTGATGGGCAAGGCTGCGGACGTGCTTGTTGCTAGACCCGCCTGGACCAGGTTCTGGCTGATGCTTACTCATGCAGTATTTCACAGATCCTCATGACTACATGTAACCAGGGGCAAGATTTTGTCTCTGTGTCACAGGGGTGGACAGTGAAGCTCGGAGACATGAGGTTGTCTGCCCAAGGCTGCAGGGCTAAGGAAAAATGAATTTGACTCAACTTAGCAATGTTTGTGGACCTCTTTGTCAGGTTCAGTAGGAGAAGCTGCAGCTCTGAGCAGTGTGATCTGGGGGTTCCAAATGAACTGTGTGCATCTACAGTTCTCCAAACTGGATGTCGTTGCTCTTTGCACTGCTCTGTTCTGGGTTGGCCAGTGGTGCTGGGTCCACAGCCCAAAGCGGGGTAAGAGAACTGAGCAGGTGTCCAGAGTTTCTGATTCTAGATTCCTCCATCCTTGGGGCAAGCACAACCTGAGAAATTGTCCTCATTTCATTCCATTCCATCCCCACCTCCCTGGTCAGGAAGGAGAAACTGAGGTCTAGAGAGAGTAAGTGAGCTCAGACTTACTGAGCAAATTAGAACAGGAGCCAGGATTATGACCTGGGTTCCTAGTTCTTGAGTCAAGGCTTGGCCATGACTGTTAGCAGGCACAGGGCTGCTAGGGATAGTCATAAAAGGCTTCTGGGAATGTTGAACTTCTGGCAAGATGAGTTCAGGAAAGGCCAGCCAGAGGGGAAACTCTCAGAGCCTAGGAAGATTTTCACAGCCTGAATCTCTGAGACCCTGCCCAACCATAAAAATACTCAAGCCCAGCCTCAGAGAAGGATGAGAGGGAGGACTTGCCAGGCCCAAAATTGCTAATGAGCTGACCTTGTCTCAAAGCTGCCAGGGTGGGGAGGAGGCGGGGGTTTCTCCTGAATGACTACATGCCTCAAAACTCAGTCTGAGCAACACAGGGGACAAGAAGAGCCTGGCAGGCATCAGTATGACACAGTGTACCTCTGGCCATGCAGAGAAGCGAGTATTCATGTGTGCAGCCTGAGACCTACTGTCCCAGGGCATGGTGGCCAGGCTTTTCGTAGCCCTATGATTGCAGGGTTGAGGGTCAGCATAGCTGAGGGTTTGTGGACAAAGGCTGGGTTAGGGGGAGCACCTGTTTTCCTGGTGAAGTCTGTGCTGGTATAACTCAGTGCTCTAGTATGTCTACGCTATGCTCTGGGGGATGCCTACCACCCAACACTTCATTGTGGCAGGGCCTTGTGGAGTGTCCCTGTGTCAAGGAGTTACTAGGTATGGCCCTATCTAGACAGGTTTGTGTGGGCAGCTTTTCCTTGCAAAGTGTCCCATAAGTGCCAGCCAGAGTGTATCCAAATGTGGTTGAGTCTTTAGTGACTGTAATTACAGGGGTATCCATGGACCATAGTCTGTATCCCAGTGTGGCACACTGATGTGAAACTGTGACCCTGCTTGATACTGTCTCTCAGACAGGCCTGATTCTGGGTTTTGGCCTTGGGCTATTTGGGCTAGGTAGCAAGTGGCCCCCATCACAGTGGTGTTTAATAAGTTATCCTTTACCTTCACCCTTAGGTTCCAGAGTATGGGTGGGGTAAGGTGGGAATGGGCACCAAGACCCCATTGGCTAGGCCCAGCCAACACTACCTATTTTCAGTTCCTTGAGTGCAGGTGTCCTCTCAGAGTTTTGCCTGCAGAAAAGGGAAAGGATGCCATTAAAGTCCTACCTAGTAAGTAAGTCTCATTGTAGGTGTCTGGAGAGACAAATCTCCCAGCTGCCTCATTAGACAAATGGAAAAATAAGGTTTACATAGGAAGTAACCTAGCCCAGACCCACACCCAGGGTAACAGCCCAACCTTGAGATAAGGCTAACCTTACCTGATGTGCAAACTGCGCTTTCACCTTCTAGCACAAGCTTTAAAAGTCCCATTTGGCAATATGTATCACTGTGTTGGGGAGCTGCTGTGACCTGGGATTGTGGTTCTGAGTTTTTCAGTTAATTGTTGTGTGACTCAGAGTCATCCTTACCTTCTCTGGGCCCCTTTTTCATCTATAAACAGAGGAGTGTTGTTTGTTCTTCAAGCCCTCTTCATGCATGGGCATTCTTGCTCCCAGAGCTCAGAGATGAAATCCAGTTTCCAGTACCATCTTGGAGTGATGGAGTTCCATACCCCTCCCTGGGGATTGTTGCCAGGACCTGATGGTGCTGAACATTAAACAAAACCTGGAGGGGACAAGCGGTGAATGTGGGGTCACACCATGGAATGATGGTAGAGCCAGGATGAGAAGCAACCACTGAGCACCTTAAGAATGTCCTCTGCCTCATCCCAGATGCTGCCTCCTCCCCATTCCTGGGCCTGTAGGTGTCAGTGCTGTCTGGCCATTGTGTGAGATTTATGGCAGACAGATACTGTCCTCTCCATTCCCTTATTTAGTCCTTGTAGAAGCCTTGTTTTACAGATGAGGAAACTGGAGCTAAGGAGAAGGCAGAAGTCAGGACGAGAGGAAGAGGAAATGAAGATGTGGCAGTAGCTGCTCCTGAGAACCTTCGCTGACTGGATGCAAGAGCCTGGGCCCGGCACCCTCAGAAGTGAGTCCAAGCTGGGCGTGGTGGCGCATGCCTGTAATCCCAGCACTCGGGAGGCTGAGGCAGGAGGATCAGTGCGAGTTCGAGACCAGCCTGGGGTACAAAAGTGAGCTCAAGGCCAGCCTGAACTGCACAGCAAGACCCTGTCTCAAAAAGACAAAAAAAAAAAAAGAAGTGAGTCCAGCCTCCACAACATGCCCCTAAGTAGTTCTGAGACCTGCTTGGGATCTGCCAGCCTGATTTAGACAGCAATTTGCATACAATTTACCCAGAAAGCTGCACTGTGAAAAATATAATTACTTTTTTAATATTCTCTCTCTGATGTGAATGCTTACCGCCTGTAATGAATTACTTGCTTAATGAAGATAAACCTGAATTGGAGATGCACTTCTGAGGGCTGCTGGGGCAGCTGGTTTGATGCCATCATTTGCAGCTGTTAATCTCAGAAATTGATGCCCTCATTGGTGGGATCATAAATCTAGGGGGAGATCTATGTGCTCTCGCACTTCCAGCAGAGAAGCTACTCTGCCTTTCCATGCCTCAGTTTCCTTATCTGTAGCAAATGTGTCTGTATAAGTGAGAACCATGGTAATGCAAGAGTAGAACTGATGTTATCGAAGAATGCATGAGTGTATACATTGTGCGAGGCAAGATTTGGAGAGGGGAAGTGATTTATTCAATGGCATAGGCGGACCGGGGGACTTCTGCACTAGCTAGAATTAATAGCTACAGTTGTGCTCCCAAGAGCCACATGAGGTATTTTTCTTCAGTGGCCTCAGAGATGCCTCTCATCTGCTGATAATGGGAGAGGGAGTCAGGTGTAAGTTTGTCCCTGTCAGGACAATAGATCCGTGGACTGTGTGGCCCCTGGAAATTGGCCTATTCCTGATCTGGTGCTGGTCATTTGGGAGGACCAATTAAGAAAAGTACAATCAGGTCAGGGCTGAGGGGATCCAGGACAGCAAGTCAATACTTCAGTGAATATATATTTACTACCTTCTGTGAACTTGTGTTTTATAGTTCAGAGATACGACCATGGAAAAATCAAAGAAAGGCCCTTCCTTACATGGACTTGAAATTCTAGGAAAATCTGGTGAGAAGAGTGCCTTAACAATGTGAGGAGTGAGAAGCAGTGTGCAAATTTAAATGGCTAATATGAGATATAGCAATGGACAAGAGGTATATTTGGACTTATTGGCCAGAAGCACTTCCCCACGGAGGTTACACTTGAGCTGAAATCTAAGTGATGTGAAGGAGGCAGCCGGTGAACATCAAGAATGTGGTTCCCAGGGAGACAAGAAAGACAGTCAGGAGCTACGTGGTAAGGGGCTTTAAAGCTTGTGGAAGGACTCTCAGTGCCAGGAAACCTATTGGAGGTTTTTATATAAAAAGATGTGATTTATTAACATCTTAAAATATCATCCTGTAAGAATGAATAATTCTACACTATACCTATAAAATTTATAACATGAAAATTTCCCACCCAGACAGTTTCACTGGTAAACACGATAAAAAATTTCAGATTTAAAGAACAGGGAATTAATCCCAACTTCTCAATAGGACACTAGCAAAGAATTCACAGTAGTCTTCCACACAGCTCTGATGCAAAGGTATTACAAAAAAAGAAATCTACAGGTCAACATTATTCACACAAAAAAAGGCAAAAATGTTTAGCAAAACATCCTTGAAAGAAGTCTATCAATATGTGGAGTCTATCAGTATATATAAAGGCAATAGGTTATTATTAAGTGGGGTTTACTCCAAGAATGCAATGCTTAACACTTAAGAAACCAACCAATTTAATTCATCCTATTAATAGAATAAAGAAGAAAAATTGTAAGATCATCTCAAAAGATGCAGAAAAAGAGCATTTCACAAAATTCAGTACTCATTCAGACTTTGAAATAGTTTTCTTTAAGAGCTCTCAGCAAGCTAGGAATAGAAGGAAACTTTCTCAGCCTGATGAGCAGCACCTCTGTGGTTAGTGCTGTCTAATACAAGGAGAGAGTGCATGATTTTCTCCTCTTCAGCGCAGGTGAGTTGCTTGCTCACTTCTGTGTAATGGTCCTAAGGTGTAACAACTGAAAAGAAGGAAGTAAAATGACTTTTATTGGTAGACAACATAATTAGTTATGTAGAAAATCCTAAGCAATCCCCCTAAACTACCAGAACAGGAAACGATATATTTGAAAAATACAAAGCCAATATATTGAAAGCAGTTATATCTTTCTATATATTAGCAATAAAAATTGGAAAAGTGAAATTTAAAAAGTATTTTAATTGCATGAAAACATTAGGTACTTACAATTAAATTTAGCTAAAGATACAAGACTTCTATACTAAAAATTTCAGAAAAACATTGTTGAAATGAAGACCTAATGATATGGATCAGAACTACATTCGTGGATTGGAAGTCTCGTGTGTTAATATACCCATCGGACCTAAATTGACCTATAAATTCAAAGTAATCTCAGTCTGTATCCAAGCAGATTTTTCTGTCGTTAAATGACAGGTTTGTTCTGTAGTTTATACAAATATACCAAGGAATTAGAATAACCAAGATAATTTTGAAAATGAATAAAGCTAAAAGCCTTCTACCACTCTTGTGAGAGTGACTTACACCCCCTCAGAACAACACTGAGAAACATTCTTACTTCATGGATAATGAAACTGAGACTCAGGTTGGTGAAGTGTTCCGCTCAGACCATACAGCTTGGAAAAGGCAAGCCTAGATTGCCAGCTAGACCCAGCTTGGCGAATTTTTCTACCCTTTCCCTTGTCAGCACCTATGGGAAGGCAAAAGGCTTGGTGAATCCACTTCATGGTCATCTATGAATGCTCACCTTTCAGTGTTAGGAGGATAAAGTGGAGCCATCTGTGTTAAGCACCTGCAGGGCTTCACAGTGTGTGCTGCCCGAGAAATAACAAGCATTGTGATTGCACACGCAATGTACAGCGGGGAGCTGTGGCCACAGGTCCACTGCTAGGGAAACGTGTAGGTGCAAATGGCAGGGTCCTGGGTGGGCTTCTTGGAGGAGGCACGACGTGGGATGAAGGCTCAGCAGTTCTGATCTGGGCCTGGGTTTCCAGTGGCTCAGGGCAGGAAGGAAGAAAAAGGACAATACATTGGGTTTTGCATAAAGCTTAATATGTTCACCATAAAGGATTAGGCTTTATCCTGAGATTATGTCCTCCCTACTACTTTGCTGGTATTAAAGCATCATTTTTTATAAAATGGTCATGGATAGAGGATGGTTGCTATATTTTAAATATCCTTACTGAAAAAATAAAAATTCAGCAATATTCTGTCATTCCCCAAACTTTTCTCTCCAAGTTTTTAACTGGTCTGTGAAATTCAAGACCCCGAGAACCATGACTGCTCAAGCAGGAGAGCATGGTGGGCAGTAAGAGTGGTGTGTGTGAAGTGGGAGCTGTGAGGGGCAGCACAGTGTCTCAAATTGCAACTATGTAGAGAGAGCATGTGGCTAGGAGGGGGGTTAGTGAGGCCTCACAGGAACCTGGAAGCCATGCCCTGGGGTGCTGTGTTTACCCTGCTGAGGTCCCTACCCTCTGCCCTCTGGCCCCCCACCATGGCAGAAGAGCTCCCTTTGGTCTCAGACCCCGGGAATTCCCGTGACCATATGCAATGTGTGTGCATATGTGCCTGGAATGTCAGCACACACATAAAAACCTGATGAAAATAAAAGGCCACGCATGGGAAGCATTAGGAACGACAGGCTCTGGCCTAGTAGGTCTCAGAGGAAACATACAAAAGTCACAGAGACCAGGAATGGCAGTGGAGAGGAAAGGATTAAAAACCTGTGACCATCTGGGGAGGGGTCCCATGTTAGGGTGTCTGGGCACATGTGTCTTTGCATGTGCACTGGTGTCCTTGGAGCGCAGGGACGCTTTTGTGTCCATTTGTGTCCCATGTGTATCTTTTTGTCTGGAGAGATGCACACAGCTCAGACATGCCCAAACTCGACATAGCCAAGGGGCACACAGGCACGCACTGAGCCCCATGACACAGACGCCACTCACCTCCCACACACCTGTGTGTGCACAGTGCATGTGAGAGTGCCACGCTTGTGACACAGCATGCAAAGCGCCCAGTATGTATGTACACACGCAAGCCAGGTCTGATGCCTGTCCACTTTCATGTGATGCTTTCTGTTCTATGTCTTTCTGTATCTGACCCTGACCAAGGACTCCTGGGATAGGAGATGAGGTAGTAAAATCCAGGTGCCCCTCCCTCATGCCCTCCTGGGCTCTTGTCAATTTTAAGCCACTCATGTTCACACTCTTGGTTTTTGGGTGTCAGAGACAGTCTTGCTGGCTCCTATCACCATTGGTTTGGTTCCTCAGTACCAAAACGACTCTCAGAATGTGGCCTAAAGCCTGTTCCAGAGCTTGGTCTCAGGTGGCAGCCTTTGCGCTGACCTGGTGAGCAGCTGGGACTGGTGAAGCCCTTCCTCCCATCCTGCCTCTTTGGCCAGCCATCCAGCAGCCTCAGGTGTCTTCCTCATACTTCTCCAGACTCAGGCCTTGATGACAGGCTGCTTCATGGGGAGCAAGCTTTCCCACTGTCCTTGCCACCTGGCTTTCTGTCCCTTGCAGAGAAGAAGTGGGGTCTTGGTGAGACAGTGTATTTGTGGTAGGAACAAGGGTGCCCTGGGTGTGTGTGCTTGTGAGTCCCTGCAGCCAGAGTATGCCAGGTGTGTACAGGGGTGTCTGCAGGTGTCACCGCTGCTGCTGGTGTGGACGCACAAACAGACTGTCTGTGGGTATGGAGAGGTACAAGTTCACGGTTAGCAAGCATCGGTGGCAGCCAGGAAGGATGCTAGTGCTTTACACAAATTATCTCATTTAATGAGTGTGACTGTGTGGGAGGAGAGAGAAGAGAAAGGTAGGCAGTCAGGGGCCACAGTTGGACATCACCGGCAGGCTGATGCTGCTGCCCTAGTGGGTTGGAACCAGACCTCAAGTTGGGAGAAGCCTCGGAGCCCCTGCCCCTGTGGGCCTGCGGGAGCAAAGAGTCGGCTCTGTCTGGTTCCTAGCCCAACACAGCCTGGCATCTGCCCCAGGCTAGGTTGTCTGTCCTGCTCCCAAGGCAGAGGGCTGCGCATTCCTTTTCATCCTGGGTATGCGCAGCGTGGGTCGAGCTCTCAGGAGGTGCTTCATCCGTCCTATACCTCAGCAGAGGCAGGAAGACTCCAGATGGGGCCTGCACGTGGGATGGGCGCATTGCACATGGAGGGGATGAGAGCCTCCTGGCTCTAAGGCCAGCCAGGGAATGTGAGGCTCAGTCGGTCTGGGCCAAACGCTGGCTCCTCTTCTGCTCCCACGCAGTTGCCTCTGAGCCACGCGCACATGACTGCTCCTCAGGCACACACACTGCTGGTGTCTCTGGTTTCCTCTTCCTAGAAGCACCTAGTCAGATTAGATGGGGCGCTACTCTGAGGGCCTCGAATCATCTTTTTAAAGGTAGCCATGTTTGGGTGGAAGGGCTTGGGCTTCAACCTGTGAGTTTTGAAGGGCCATAATGTAGCTCGCAATACTTCTTCCTCCCCTGGGCCCTTACTGGAACTGTGGCTCTTGCTGCGGGCCGCACTCTCTGCCTCCCTCCCTCAAAGATGTCCTGCTCAGCATCTAAAACCCAGCCAGAGCTCACCACCTCCCAGAAGCACTTCTGGGCCCACACCTGTCTCTTCTGGTTCCCGCAGGCAGCGCACTGCACTGGCCACACCATCGCGCGCACAAACGACACTGGACACTTGGGAATCGACACCATACGAGCATCTGACGCATGGGGTTGAGGACCCATTGTCTGGATCTATACAGCATCCCTTCTCTCTTCCAACAACAACCTCTTCCTCGTTTGAAGAAGCACTGCCTGGCTGCCCCGCTGTTCTGCTAGTGTTAAACCACAGCTACTGCTTCTCGCCACAGGGATGAGCATGTGAGAAGCAGAGCCAATAGGAGGCCTCCCAGGAGAGTTTCATCTGGGAATGCTGGGTAATTGCCCCAGGATCCAGGACGATGTGAGCCTGGAACTGTTTTCGGTCTGACATTTATCTGCAGGGGTACAATGATCTTGGACAAGTCACTGAACTCCCGCGGAATGCAGTTTTCTCTGCTGCGCCAAGGGGATCATGGTAGCTGTTACAGTACCGCTATGGGAACTCAACAGGCCCGTGCCTGTGAACGCGGGGGAAGTACCTACCCAGGGCGGCCACAGAACCTGATGGGAAGCTTCCTATATTTCACTTTTGGCATTTTGGGTAAGAAACACATGGAAATAGTTAAAAAATGAAAATAATACACAAAACCATACACCAAAAATCCTAATTTTACTGCGGTCCCTGTCAGTCTTCCTATCTTCCTACTTGAGTAATCATTTTTTCAGTTTTTGTGTAAATCCTCCAATGGCCTTTTAAAAATAAAACATGACGCTTGCCTGGCAAGCACAAGGGCCTGAGTTCAATCCCCAGTTCCGGAAAAACAAAAAAGAGCAAATAATGCCTTTTTCTTTGAAGGTATGCATTCTTTTATGAAAAGGAAGAATAATTCTAAACAAAGTTCTATGCTTTGCTTATTTTCATTTAGCAATATATATTGATGTATTTTTTATAAAGTTCTCCATGACCTTGCTCTTTCTTATAGCTGTATAATATTCTATTGTGTGGATGAACAGCAAGATTATAATAATGAACAACAGGGCTACTTTCAATTGTTTGATATTATAAACAGTATTGCAATGAAAAGGCTTTGCATGTACCATTTCATAGGTACTTGTAACCTTAATAATAATAATCTAGCTGAAAAACTGGGCCAAGTATTTGAAGGGACATTGCTTCAAAGAAGATAAACAAGTGACTGATAAGACCATAAAAAGATGCTCACTGTGACTGCCAGGGAACCGCAAATCAAAACCCACAATGAGGTGCACTTCACATCCGCTAGAATGAATATAATAAAAAAAGGCAAGCCATAGGAAGTGTGGATGCCTTAGTATGTGTAGGCTGCTGTAGTGAAATGGCACACCTCGGTGGCTCAAACAACAGACCCTGTGGCTCACAGTTTTGGAAGCTGGGGACTGCACGATGAAAGTGCTGCTCAAAGTGACGTCTTCATGGGGAGGGTCCCCTTCCTGTTTTGTGCACACCTGCATCTCACCAGGAACTACGTGGTTTCACCAGAAACTATGTTTCTTCTTTCTGTTGTATCAACTTGATTTAATTATATGAACTATCTCAAGGCTGAGGAAAATGCAGAAAAATGTAGTTGACCTCCACGCATCCTATCCATTTGATTTATCAGGGGTATAATGTTTTGCCCTGTTTACTTCACAATATTCTCTTATAGGAAATAAGATTTTAAAAGCAGAGCTAAAGCCCAATATTCTCATACCCTCCCACTCCCTCTCCTAGGGTTAATCACTAGCTTGCAGCTGTATGCTTTCATACTTTAATATATATGTAAGGATAGCCATATAGTATTTTTCCAATTTTGGTGATATTTTTGCAGTTTTTATTGTAAAAGTATAATATACATAACATAAATATTACCATCTTAAGCATTTTTAGGCATATAGTTTGCTGGTATTTATACATTCATAGTGTATAACTCACCATCATTCATGTCCATAATTCTTTTTATCTTATAAAACTAAAACTCTGCATCTATTAACAAATAATTCCCCCCCCCCTTTTTTTTTTGTTTCCCTAGCTCCACAAAAAAAAACACCATTTCACTTTCTGTTTCTATGACTTGGACTACTTTATTTTATTTTTTTTGTGTGTGTGTGGTTTTTTTTGTCTTTTTTGAGACAGGGTCTCGCTGTGCAGTTCAGGCTGGCCTGGAGTTTATTTTTGTAGCCCAGGCTAGTCTTGAACTCGCATTGATCCTCCTATCTCAGCCTCCCAAGTGCTGGGATTACAGGCGTGCGCCACCACGCCCAGCTACAACTTGGACTACTTTAAATATCTTATATGAAAGGAATGGCTCAGTGTTTGTCTTTTTGTGACTAATTTATTTCACTCTGTATAGTATCCTCAATTTTCACTCATGTAGAGCGTGACAAGATTTCCTTCCTTTATTTAAAACTTTTGAACTTACAGCAACTGTTTTTGTCTGCTTTTTAAAATAAAGTGCTCATATTTGTACTCTCTATATTTTGGAGAAATCATATATATGATGTTTATAGGTCTGTGCTTTTTCACCTAAGAAACAGAAGCTCATTCAATAGACTTAGTTTCACCACAGTCCCGAAGCCTGATCTCTGGCAGGCTGTATCAGAAGCACAAAACCTGCAACACACGTGTTGATGTTGGGGTGTGTGGTTGTGTGTTGAATTGCTTTGGTAAATTCCAGAAAAGGCAGACAGTTCCTTTTACTCGGACAAGAATTTTATTGCACTTCTAAAAAATGATTCTGTATTCTAGTACATCTTTTTGGACATGCACTAATTTGTAGCCCTTCATACTCATATTCTGTATGATCTGTACCTAATACACCAAACTTGAGAAGTATGACATTAAGTTTAACATTTTTAAAAACTAGGAGGTCAATAAAACTTAAGTTGCTGGGCCAGCAAGATAGCTCAGCAGACTAAGAAATGTAAACAGGTCTCTTGCCTGCTTAGGCAAGCTCAGGGACTAGGTTTTGTTGTTGTTTCTTTTTTTTTTTTAAAGAGTAAAAATAGCAGAAACAAAGATAGAAAAAAGACAGTAACAAGTAAGAGTACATATAGTGTAGAATTTCAAAATAAGAAAAATTTAACAATGGTTGCATTACATATTTTCATCATCATATCAGTAGAGATCAATGGGCATACATATGTAAGACTATCAGTATGTAAGATTGATCAAACAATTAAACATTAATACTTTCAATAAACATTAAATTTTTTAACTCTTCCAAATACATTTTGTGTTTAAATCACTCTTCTAAAAAATTATAGGGGTTGAGAATACAGAAAACACAAGGTCCTGAGGTTGATTGGTACCAGCCAAATTTTATTTATTTACTAATTTCTTCCTTTGAGTCCTTACAATAGGGAAACTATATGATATTTGCATATGTAGGTCTGGTTTATTTCACTTGTCAGTATATGTTCAACATACATCTATTTATATATGAATTCTTCTAGTTTATCATTCCTCATAGCTGAACAATATTCCATTTTATTTTCATAAAAAATCTTTTTCAGCCATTCTTCAGATGATGGGCATTTTGGTTGTTTCCAGGATTTGGCTATTACAAATTGTGCTGCTATGAACATAGGTACGTAAGTCTCACTATGATATGGTGTGTTCAGTTCTTCTGGGAAAATTCCCAGTAGGGGGATAGCTGGATTGAATGGGATTTCCAGCTCTAGTTTTTCAAGGAGTCTCCATACTGCTTTCTATAATTGCACCAGTCTGCATTCCCACCAGCAGTGGAGAAGTGTTCCTTTTTCCCCACAGCCTCTCCAACATTTGTTGTTGGTTGGTTTCTTTATAGTAGCCATTCTTTATGGGTTATTATCATTTATGGGGTGAGATGGTATATAAATGTTGTCTTGATTTGCATTTCATGAATGGCTAGTGATGTGAAGTATTTCTTTATGTATTTATAGACCTGCTGAATTTCTTTCTCTGAGAAGTGTGTGTTCATCGCACATGCCCATTTCTGGATTGAATCTTTGAATTTTGGGACCCTAATGCTTTTTAATACTTCATAAATTCTAGATAGAAGACCTTTGTCTGAATATTTATTAGTTAAAATCTTTTTGAAATTTGTGGGTTGTCTTTTCATTCTATTGGGAATTTCTTTTGACATGAAAAAACTTCTCAGCCAGAGGAAGTCCCATTTGTTAATTCTTTTGAGTGTTAAATGTGAATTTTGACTCTTTGCCTACCTTGATATCTTTAAGATTTCCTCTGACCTTCTACTCTAGGAGGTTTAGGGTTTCTTTTTTGATACTTAGATCTTTAATCCATTCTGATTTTAGTTTAGTGTATGGTGATAGACTTGGGTCAAGTTTTAGTTTTTGACATGTGGAGAGCCAGTTTTTCCAGCACCATTTGTTAAAGAGGATATCTTTCTTTCAATAAACATGTTTGGCCCCTTTGTCAAAAATAAGGTGGCTGAGTGTGTTTGGATTTACTTCTGCATCTTCTATTCTATTCTACTGAACCTCATGTCTATTTTTTTTTTCCAATACCATATTGATTTTATCACGGTATCTCTGTAGTATAATTTTAGGTTAGAAATTGTAATGCCTCCTGCCTTAACTTTGTTGTCCAGGATTGTCTTTGCAATTCTGGGTCTTTTTTGGTTCCAAACAAATTTTAGGAAAGACTTCACTAGTTCTGTGAGGTATGCTGATGGTATTTTGATAGGAATTGCATTAAATCTGTATAACAGTGTAGGGAGTATGGCCATCTTCACAATGTTGGTTCTACTAATCCAGGAGAAGAGAATATATTTCCATTTTCTGAAGTCCTCTACGATCTCTTTTTTCAGAGTACTGTAGTTTTCATTGAAAAGCTCTTTTACTTCTTTAGTTAGGTTAATTTCTAAGTATTTCATTTACTTTCATGATATTGTAAAAGGTATTGTTTCTCTAATTTCTCTCTCAGTGTGTTTGTTATCTGTATAGAGGAATTCCATTGACTTTTGTGTATTTTCTTTGTAGCCTGCTATGCTACTCACTTTGTGTATTAATTCCAGTAATTTGTTGGTGGAGTTTTGGGGGTCTTCCAAATAAATTCTCATGTCATCTGCAAATAATGATAGTTTAACTTCTTCTTTACCTATTTTTATTCCTTTTCTCTCTGTTGTCTAATGGCTATAATTAATGATTCCAGAATTATTGAATAGGAGTGGTGATAGAGGACATCCTTGTCTTGTACCAGATTTGAGAGTAAAAGACTTCAGTTTTCCCCATTTAGCATTATGCTAGCTGTTGGATTGGTGTAGATGGGTTTTGTCATTTTGAGGTAGAGACCCTCTATTCCAATTTTCTGTAGGACTTTGAACATGAATGAGTGTTGGACTTTGTCAAAGACCTTATCGACATCAATTCAGATGATTACTTGATTTTTGGTCTTGGCTCTATTGATATAGTGTATTGCCTTTATAGATTTGCATATATTGAACCATCCTTGCATCCCTGGAATGACTCCTATCTGGTCGTGGTGTATAATCTTCCTGATGATTTGTTGTATTCTAGTGGCTAGGATTTTATTGAGAATTTTTGCATCTATGTTCATGAGAGAAATTGGCCTGTAGTTT
>PVJA010009922.1:0-59057 GCA_004027025.1 Myocastor coypus
GAAAGGTGGTGAAGCCACCATGGTTTTGATGTTCTTCAAAATAATCATAAAGTTGCCTCGTGAGCCAACAATTCCATACCTGAGTAAAAACCTGTACACAAATGTTCATAAACATATATTCATAACAGCAAAAAAGCAAAAGAGACCTAAATGCCCATTGCCCAATAACTGGATTAAACAAAAGTAGTATTTCCACATGATTTTTTTTTTGATGCAGGGGTATTTAGTACAGGATCTAAAGGGTCTACAGGGTCCCACTGTACAGATTGGACTCATAGTGATCCTCCCAGTTTCAGCCTCCCAAGCACTTGGATTACAGGCACACACCAGCACACCCAGTCTCAATCGCCATCCCAGAGTGACCCAGGGGTGGGGCTGGCACTCCAGGGACTGAACCCCAGCTGCTGCACTCTGGCTAAGTAGGCACTTTAGTCCACTGAGCTACTCAGCCCCTCACACAAAGTTAACCAAAGTACTGACATACATTACAATACACATGAGTCTTAAAAATATAACACATGAAACTAGATCCAGAAGGCCACTTATCATGAGTCCATTTATATGAAATGGCTCAGATAAGCAATTCCATAGAGACAAAAAGTAGATTTGTACTTGTGGAGGACTGGCAGGAAGAAAGAAGTTAAGATTGTTTGGGTATTACGAAATTATGCTAGATTTAGGTAATGGTGCTGATTGTACAACCACAAGAACGTACTAAAAGCCAGCGAACTGTATATCTTAAAAGGGTTTATGATATGGGCATTATATCTCGATAAAAAATAATTGGGTTGTAAAAATGTTTTATATTGTAGGCTGCTATGTAATAACAATCTATGATTATGTGTTGAATCTAAAACACTGCCCATCAAAATTTAAGATTGGATTGTAAGTACTCTTTTTTCTTTCTTTCTTTTTTGAAACTGTGTTGCACTCCTGCCTCTTTTCTCTAGTAGCTGGGATTACAGATGTATACCAGTGCACTCCACTCCTAAAACTCTCTTTAGCTAAGCTGTATTTCCTTAACGTACTATCTACATAATAATTATTATCTCTAAGTTTTTCAATATGTTAGGGAGGCATCTATAAAAATCTCCCTACATGCAGGGCCTGTGCTGGGGGCAGGAAGTTAGGACACCTTGGTGATGTTTCTTTCCTAAGTGCTCTGACCTAGGAACGAGTGAGGCAGTGCTCACAAGGGGCAGGGACAATGCCTCCAGGGGCTCTAAGCCGGGGATGGCCTCTTCTGGAGAAATCCTGTGGGCTGCATAATGCAAAACTGGCTAGCTAGGAACAGGTTGCCCCAGGGCAGCCTCTCTTCAGCCTGCTGGGATGGAAGAGGATCTGCCCAGATGGCCCTGCTGCCGCTGTGGACGCAGCAGGTCACTCTGGACTAACACTGAGCAGCAGCTCCTACTCAGGTCTCTGCTCCAATCCATGCACCCCTCACCAAGGCCCAAAGCCTTCCAGGTCATGAATGAGTGAAATTTTGGCTTTTCCACCATCCCAGTGAGCGCCTGTCATTGGCACCAGCTTCTTTCTGCAGCCAGTATGCCACCTGGAGCTTTGGCTCTCTCTGCAGGTCATGACCATAGGTAGGTATAGCAGCGACTGGATGCAAGCAAAACCTGGATTTGAATTCCAGTTCTACCACTTAACTCTGGTGTGGTTGGCCAGTTACTTAGTTGTTCTTGGGTTCAGTCTCTATATCAGTCAGCTTCTCAGTATTATGACAAAATACCCAAGAAAACAACTAAAAGGAAGCAAAGTTTACTTTGGCTCATGGCTTCAAAGGTGTTAGCATGGTGAGCCCGCCCCATTGCTTTAGGCTGTGATGAGAAACACTACTGGCTAAAGAGTATGGAGAGGAAAACTGCTCATCTCATGGCAGCCAGAAAACAGACAGATGGGCAGGGGCCAAGGACACAATCTAGTCCCTAAGGATATGCAACCCCTGAGCCACTTTCTTCAAGCAGGATCTCTCCCCCTACATTTGTATTACTTTCGTAAATGCCATCATATTATCCATCCATCAGGAGATCAATCTGCTGGAGGACTTACAGCCCTCCTGGTCAAACTGCTTTCCAGAAGTCCCACCTCCTAACATTGCTGCCCTGGGGGAAAAACGCCCTCAACACTCCAGACCCCTGGAGGACATTTTAGATCCATGCTGTAACAGTGTCCCTAACTACTAAGTTGGGAATGACAACCCACCTGGACTTGTCCTGAGGAGCAGCCCTATCAGCACTTGGCATGCTATCACAGCTCAGCGTTCAAAGATGAATGGTGCTGGTGCCTGGATCAGCCAGGGCTTTACTAAAGAAAGAGATATAAGAAAAGGTATGCAAATGTATAAGAAATTATGAGATTGACTTACAATTGTCACCCAGAGTCAGATGAAAAATCATGCAGAGGGCATCTGCACATTGGAGACCAAAGGGTTCAGTCCAAGTTCTGGAGCTCACTGCGGTGCACCATGCACTGTACCAGGTGGGGTCGAGACAGAAGGCTGAGGAGTCTGCTCTGGAAGGCAGAAGGCTGAAGGCGAAGAAGGCTGGAGCTGCTCTGGAGAATGGGACCCCATCTGCCCTTCCTCACTTCCCTTTTACACCATCCAGGTGATGAGCCAGCCTGGATGTGGAATTCCTGAGACAATTTAGTTAAACTGCTCAACTTCTCAGGTTGACACAATTCATCAGCCACTACAGCGCCATCACCAAAGAGACCCCCCTCTGCCCTCCACAGCAAGAAGACAGCCACCCGGGAAGCATGTGTTGTGTGTCATCCTGACAGGAGAAGGCAGAGACAGGCATGTGAGGGGGCTAGCTCAGTGGTGGAGCATGTACCCAGCCTTGTAAGTTACTAGGTTCCACCCCAGACCTTTATTACAGATCCAGCCTCAGAGCAGAAAGTCTGGCCATCCAGAGAATAAGGGAGGACGAGGACACTTGGGGACAGTGCCTAGAGCTCCCAGCCTGGCATACAGAAATGGCACCTGCACCCTGGGCCTCCCCTATCATGTCTCAATTGTGCCCCATAGTCAACTCCATCTGTGGCCTTGATTTTAAAATCCTGCAGCATGAAAAACCCTCAAACACTCAGGTGCAAAATAACTAGATTCACTGGAGCAGATTTTCTGTCACCTGCAAAACCCTGGCCAGCTGGGGTTTGCTCGCCAGACCTGGAGAGGCCCATGGGCAGCCACTAGTGCCTTTTAAATGTTTCAAAGCAAATGTTGCACTGTCACAGTCCCAAGCATGTCGGGTGTCTGCAGTGGTGGTGAGCGGTAGTTGTTAGGGCCCAGTGATCTGCTCCCATACAGTCCTGCGCTGCTAGGGTAGAGACTTAATGCTGTGCTTCGGTAAGAAGAATGGAAACTCAGAGGGGGTGGGTAGCCTGCCCCAGATTGCGCTCTGAGTCAGGGCTGGGACAGGATAATCCTTTCTCTGTGTTTACCTCATTCATTCATTCATTCATTCATTGACTAACACAACAGTTACTTTCTCCTCTGCTTTTTTGAGGAGTGGAGGAAGATATGCCTGTTTGTTGTTGGTGGTGTTATTGTTGTTGTTTTTAAGTTTTGTTTTGTTTTTTTTCATTTTGAGACAGGGTGTCTCCAAGTTGTTAAATTGCCAAGGCTGAGCTCACACTATGTTCTTCCTGCCCCGGCCCCCTAGAGTGCTAGAATTAAATGTGTGCACCACCATGGCTGGTTTACATGCCTAACAGTTACAGAGCACCCACAGGTGGCAGAAATTGTGCTTGGTGCTAGGGACAAAATGCTGACATGAAGTCTGTAAAGGAATAAGCAAATGCCGAGTCTTGACAGAGGGGAGAAGGTTGCCTAAAGGAGGGACTAAGAAGCTGCCACTTAATGATGTGAAAGAGAATATTATGTTATGGAAAGAACCAAAAGAAGGGTATTTCCAGCCCCAGGAACTACAGAAATACCAACGCTTGCGAAACCCAAAGCCGCATAGGGCAGCTGCGGTGAGTGTGGCCAGTGAAGCTGGGAGGGGACCCAGTGAGATTGAGAGAAGCAGGCGAGGCCTTGGTGAGCAGTCTGAATTTGCTCTGAGTACAGCAGGAAGCCACCAAAGGCCTTGGGCAAAAGAGGGAGATAGGCGCTCTGGTTCTGAAATCTAGAAGAGGTACCCAGACTCCGAGAGGCCAGGGCTTCTCCTCTCCAGCTCCCCAGGGCTCCTCAGTGCCCCCCTCATCACCATCTGGCTTTAGTACTACAAGGAGACGAGTCCTCTTTTGTGTCCCACCACCACTCGTGACAATGGAACCTTGTGTGCATGTTAAGGCCTTGATGTGCTCCCACCCTGCTCCCAACGTATATGTTGAAATCCCAACCCCAACGTGATGGTACAAGGAGCTGGAGGCTTTGGGTGGTAGTGAGGTGGTCCTCAGGGACAGGATCAGTCAGGGTCCTTGTACAAGAAACACTGTGATCCCTCTCACCCTTTCTGCCATGGGAGTTAAAAGAAGAAAGCCACCCTCAAGCCAAGAATGAGACTTCCCCAGGCACTGACTCTGCCTATGCTCAGCCTCCCTAACGGTGAGAAGCTTGCCAGGCCACAACCCTGTTATGACAGAGTATGAACAGACCAAGGAGCCACCCTTGTCCATTCTCTACCATTAGGGCTCCAGAGATAAGGCACACCCAAGAAACCCAGGTGCGAAGTGTGCCATCAGTCTCATCTAGAGGGTACTCCAGGCCAGACATCCTTGGGGGCTGAGGATTTCCAAAAAAAGTCTGTCTCCTGGCCCCAGAAGAGGAAGTGGTAGCTGACATGCACCAAGGCTGAGCAGGAAAGCAGGCACGCGGCCGGGCACAAGCCAGGCAGCAGAGGGTAGGGCAGCCCAGACTCGTGCTGTGTGAGCACCCACCTTCAGGTCACACCTCCTGACTCTGTGATGAAGGAGACAGGGCAGCAGCACCCAGGGCTCCTCAGCCTGCAGTGGGGGACACCATGCATAGCACTTCCCCAAAACAGAAGCAGGCCATCACATACACAGCACTCCTTGTGACGGCCATGGTATGGCAGGGCAATAGGATTCAGTGATCAATTCAATAAAGAAAGTCACAAGTGAACAGGTGCATTAGAGAGCCCCGCATGAGAAAGGCAAATGGAAGATAGAATAACAACAGTTCGTACAGACAGAGCAGCGTTGTTCTAAACCCTTTACACGTCTTGACTCACCTTTGGCCTCCCAGTGGCCTTGGAAGTGGCTGCGGCACCAAAGACAGGAGAAGCCTCCATGACCTGGCTGTGAAAGGAAAGACTGATGTGACTGAGCAACTTAGAGTTGGCAACTTCCGTTCACCCTAAGAACTCATCGAGAGAGGACAAAGACAAAGCAAGGGGACCACCGGAGCCTGAGAAGCATGCAGACCTAAATGAGCCCACGAAGAATGCTACAAACCAATAAAAAATAATTCATTAGGAAGATGAGCAAGGGATTTGAGCAGACACTTCACTGAAGAAAAACTAAAGATGGGAAATAAGCCCATGAAAAGGTGCCCAACATGATTAGTCCTCAGGGAAACAAACGACGAGGTACCATTGCACACCTACTACAATGTCTACAGTGCCAAATCCTGACAATGCCCAATGTGGGTAGGAAGGTGGAGCACGCAGAGCTCTCAAGAGTTGCTGGTGGGAGTGCGGAATGCCACAGACATGATTTGATCTAGCGCAGTGGAGACCATTCCAACCTGAAGGAAGACCCAGTAATTCCACCTGGGAAAAATCACATAGAACCAGGTGGGTGTGGTAGCACACGTCTAGTAGGCTGAGACAGGAGGAGCACAGGTTAGAGCCTAATTTGAGCAACTTGCTGACCTAGTGAGATCCCGACACTGAGAGGCCTTCCGTGCAAGGCAAGATCTGCATCCCACCAGCTTGCGTTCCAAGCCTCAGTCTCCTATTGAGCCTAGCTTGTAAGACACAACAACAGGTCATTACATGTATGGATGTGTTCCCCAAATTCATTGTTGGAAGCTTGGCCACAAACCCCATAGTGTTGGGGCCTAGTGGTTAGGTCTTGAAGGTGGACGGAGGCTTCGTAAATGGGTGAATGCCATTGCCACGGAGAAGGGAGCTGTCAAGTTGCTGGGCTCCCTTTTGCCCTGTCTTTTGCTGCCCTTCCACCTGCTCCCAGGGAAGTGCTTCCCCAATGATCGCCACAGTGTCCCTGGACTTCTTAGCCTCCAGAACTGAGAGCCAACTGAACTTCTTTTCTTTATCATGTTCTGCATCTGTGGTCTTCTGTCACAGCAAAAGAAAGAGGACTGAAAGGGAGAGCTCTGGGAGCCACTGTCTGAACACCAGGATGATCCAGGTCTCCAGAGGGCAGCGAGGTTGCTGGGAACTGGGGCCAAGCTGGATTCCTTCTTGAGCGGAGAGAGCCAGCCTTGCACCCCAGCACCCCAGCTCCACCCTACCAGCTGCCAGAGAAGACTCTGATTGGTTGCTTGAACACTATCTTTTAGCAGCCAATGGGCTGAGCGATCAGGAGCAGGTCACACGGGCCATTTCCTGTTTTCAAACAGGGAACTTAGCAAGGCAGCAGCCACTCCACCACTTAGCTGGAGCTTAGAGCAGAAAGACGAAGGGGACATGTGATCATCTCCCGGACCCTCAGCACACACAGGGACTGAAGCCCTCAGGTCAGTATTAGATCCCAAGATCAGATGGCCTCTGCTCACTGTGGCCTCCGTCCCCATCTTCTGTGATCCTCTCTCTGTACCTATTAGGGGTTCGGTGGGATGCGGGGAGGGTGGATGACAGCCTCTGTGTAGGGGTTTTATGTTTAGCACATTTTATGTTTAGCAGCAGGCAGGGAACCCCCTTCCTTTACCCTTATTACCTCTACTCTTTCTGAAATGCTAGACACTTAACAACCTATCTCAGTCCTAGGAAATAAGTAACTAGGCCCGAGTTTCTCAAAAAGTGAGATCCTACATCAACCTAGCGGGGACCCCAGGGGGACCTGTGCAAAATACAAACTCCAGGGCACACCCCAACTGCTACCTGGGACTCCAGGCCTGGAGTACAAGGAAATCCTCTTTGGGCAAGCACCCAGAAGCCCACCCTTCCCCAAAGGGAGGGTCTGTTGCCAGGCCCACTAGGGAGCCCCTGCCTTAAGGGCTCCTCAGGTGAACATTCAGGTTGGCCTGTGACATCTGCCTGGGCTCAGCTGTGCATCCAATGCTCGAAGCCCTTCTGCCTCCGTGCAGGCCAGGGGCGCTGTATGTCAACCCACTAGAGGCTCCACCTAGATGAGAAGTCCTCTGCAGCCCCTCCCAAAGGTGGCACGAGCTCTGCAGGGGCCTTGTGCCCATCAGAAAGGCTAGACAGCAAAAGCCCTAGAAAGGGGAAGTGTGGGCCATGGAACCTGGCAGACGAGGAAGAGGAGAATGACTGTCTTGCATGAGGAGATGAAGGGTCCCCAGGACTGGGAAGCCCTTGTTTTCTGGGCCAAGGGAGGCCCCAAGCCAGCAGCACCAACGTTTGCAGTGTTTTGCTGTTGCCTAAGGACCTTAGCTGCCAAGGCCACCAAGGGAGAGGAATGAGCTACTGAATGCCTGTGTGGCTGTCTCCGAAGAGCATTTAGAGCAGTGGTTCTCAACCTTTCTAATGCCGTGAACCCACAATATAGTTCCTCATGTTGCGGTGACCCCAAATCAAAAAATAATTTTGGTGGCTACTTCAAAACTGTAATTTTGCTACAGTTATGATCCGGAATGTAAATACCTGATATGCATTATGTGTTCTCATTGCTACAAGTCAAACATAATCTAAGCATAGTGATTAATCACAAAAACAATATTTAATTATACATTGAGAAATATTTATTATTCCAACAAATAACATTTCACCATGGCACAGCATGGGTTTAAATATAACAACTATTCCAAATAAATAACATTTTCCAATGGCTTTAGGCGACCCCTGTGTTTTGGTGGTTCGACCCCCACCAGGGCCAGGACCCACAGGTTGAGAACCACTGATTTAGAGTAACAAGCCAGCTGTCCCATTTCACAGATGAGAAAACTGAAGTCTAGAGGTGGACAGGAAGCTGCTCACAGTCCCATGGCTGCAGCAGTGCATGATTCTTTCCTTTCCACTCCTCTTTCAAGGGGCAGCTCCTAGCCAACCCCTAAGAGAAAACATAAGGGAGCTGGCATTGGCCGCTGAATTTGACTCTTATTCTAAGCCCTGCTTTCAAGGTCAGCTTTCCTGGGTCTTTATCGGAACATTCTGTCATGCTGTCATTTCTGGACACTTACGGCATCTCTGGGAAACCAGAGCCCTGCTTCTGCCCTGGCACCCTGTGGGTCAGGGAACAGAGCTGGACAGGCTGGGACCATGGATGCCAAGGTCACTCACCATCACCTGTGGTACAGATGAGTGGACTGGGGGGCACAGAGGAGGGTCCACAAAAAACTTGGGGCCCCCACGAAGTCCCAGCCGAAGGCCCATGAGATAAGAAAGCACATGGATCACCTGCTATCTTGCTTAGCCAAAAATGGAGCACCCAGCCTTAGCCACCGATCATCTCACCAGCAAGTCAGGACTTGTGGCACCCCCTGATCTGTGATGAAATAGAGACCTTACTTAACAGTGAGTCAGATGGGGTGTCTTCTGGCCCCAGAGACACAAACAGGTGTGCAAGCTACACATGCTCACGAGTGTGCAGCCCTGGGCCAGTCAGTCCCCTGCCCCCCACTCTGTGCCTCATTCTACTCATCTAGCAGGAGAGGTGGGTGGGAGGCCCCAGGGACACTCACTGCGTATCTGTCCAGAGGCAAGCTGAAGAATGCTCAGGGTCCCTTTGGCTTGGGGTAGCCAGAGCTTCCACTGAGGCACAGGTTTGAGGCCCTGCTAACTGCCCTCTCCCTAGTCTGGTGCACTGGGAAAGGCTCTTGTCTCCAACAGCGACATAAAAGAGCACACTGCAGCCACAGTGGCCCCACTTCCCTCAAGGACGTCATCAGCCAGAGGCTCAGCCTGGGGCCTGGAAGCTAAGAGTGCAGAGTTCACACAGGACCTGCACACAGCTCTCCTGGGTCCAGACAAGCAGTGCGAGGTCACCGGGCCTCCTTGTCCCAAATCTCTGCTCCTGCACAGAACCCCAGCTACTTGCTCAAATGAGTTTCCACTGTCCTATCTCATAATCCGAGGACAGCTATAATTCTACTCTGGCTTAACCTTAGTGTAGAGTCCCTTATTTCATAAGTACTTGTCACAGCATCCAGATCCTAATATCAGGGAGAGCTTCACAGTGCCTGCTGTGGGGCTGCATTGATGGCCTGCAGGGGCTGCTGCCCTAATACGCACAGCAGCCTCTATAGGCCAGTCCTGCTACTGTGCCCATTTTCTAAGGAGAAGCTGACAGATGTGTCAGCCTCTAGGTCATTTTGCCTACTCATCAGGGTCACAGGACCCCTGCTGCCCACTCTACCAACTTGTCCCCATGCAAGAGAGGGTTCGGCATCAAGGCTGTCTGGGTTTGCCTCCTGGCAACACATACCAGGACTTGCTCTTGGGGAGCTCTGGCACTTAGTCCCTTTATCACAAAGGAGAGATTAAAAACCATCCTCCACCACAGAGGAGCACATGGGGCTTGGAGCACACAGCGAGTGCGTCCCAAGCATTTGAGGTGAATTCCATTTTGGGCTTCCTGATCTGCATGTGCTCTCCGGCTGGACCTCGGTTCCCTCACCTGTTATTTGTAAGGAATGCTAGAGTTTTGCAGGAATCAAATTAGGCACAGGGTATGAAAAAGTAGGTAATATGATATAGGAACAGTAAGTTGTCAGTGTTTGCTTAAAAATAAATTGGATAGATAGACTATCAGACAGATAGTAAGATAAAATTAAATACTGGAGGCCAGAGAGATAGCTCGGTGGTCTAAGCACTTGCCTGGCAAGCACAAAGACCTGGGTTTGATCTCTGGTCCCACATGCCATGCTGGCCCCACACTGTGAAACCAGGGGTGGTGGCACACACCTGTAATCTCAGCCCTGGAGAGGATGATGTAGGAGGATCGCTATGAGTCTGCACCAAGTAGCAGGACCCTGTATCAAATAAACAAATCTTAAAAAAAAAAAAAATCCTAAATACTGGGCCATTTATCTGGTCAAGTCAGCATCTTTCTCCCAGGTATTCACTAACGTCACTACCATCACTGACATGACCTTATTTAGCAACTCGATAGCACTGGCATCATGACAGTATGGCAAGGGTCTGTGCCACCTTAGCAATCATCTGCCCAGCTGAGGGTTTGACCCAGGTTTGACCCAGCAGGGTGCCACTGTCACCCTTCAGCCCACCAGCAGAGGGCACAGCATGGCTCCTAAAGGGACTTCAGCACCCCACACAAGTGGGCACTCACTGCTCTTCCCTGTGCTCCTGGCAGACTAGGGTCATGGCAAGCGCCGAGCACCCTGGGAGCCCTGGCCTGGTGGGACCTATGACCCAGTGTGCATCGAGGACCAAACAGGACGTGCCGACTGCTGGCCCAGACCTCCCATGTCCAGGACCTGAAGGACACCTAGGTAGGCCTGCAACTTGGGACTCTGGGAAGGAACAGAGATTCCCAGACGCGCAAGGTGTGAACAGGAGGCTGCTACAGGGGATCAGTGATTAGACGACTAGGGCTCAGTCCCGGAAATGACCTTCCGGAAGATGCTAGAATGCATCTTAGAGTTGTCACATCTGAGAAAGGCTATTATCTACCAGCCCCATGCATCAGCTGAGGGAGGCCCCTGAGCATGCTGCTGTGCCCCAGAAGCTCACAGAGCTGAAGTCCTAGCTCCTTCTCTTAGAAGGCCAGCAGCACCATCCAGGAGAGCGAGTCCCCAGGGGTCCTGACCCAGACCGGGCAACACCTACCATAGCGCTACCTCCTTTTACCACCACCCTAGAGGGGTCACTGATCAGCTTCTGTGTCCCCCACAAGCAAACTGGAGCAAATCAAACCTCAAGCTCTGTAGGTAAGCATGAGTGAAAAGTTAGAAATGCCAAACAAAGCTAAAAGAACAAGGTGGGAGGCTCCTGATCAAACACCGGGGGCTGAGTGGAGTGATGAATAGGCTGCACAGACACAGGCTTCTGAGGCTCAATAAACACACAGGAATGATAAAAATTTGGGAAAGAGCCTAAGCTTCCTCAGAATTCTCAGGGGCACAGGGCTCAAGGGAGACTTAAGAAACAGTGTGTTGGGGAATGGGAGGGTAGGATCCAAGGCGGAGGAGCGGCACGCAGAGGAGGGCCCAGAGAGGCCCGCCAGGCTGAGAGCAGAACACATCTTTAGCTGTGCTCACCGTTCTCTCCTGTGCTCCTGAGCTCCCGGCAACAAGCCCGGAGTTCGTGCTGCAGCATGCACGGAAGTGGATGAGTCCGGTCTCTGCTTGTCAGGAACATGGCGTTTCACCACAGCCACATGGAGGCCGGAAGTAAATGATGTAATGAGCAGAGCTGCGTTTCCCAGCCCAGAAGCTGGCAGCGGTGATGGGCTTGGCAGTGGGGGACTCAGCCAGGCAGGGCTGGGAATGGAGGTTGGGTGATGAGGGTTCCTCTCATGTTATGCTGTCCCATCTAATGCCCCGGCCACCTCCTCAAGCCCTTGCCTCTAGCCTGCGTGACCCACCCACGGCAAATGCTTGTAGGTGCTGTCCTTCCAGATGGCCCCAGTGGCTGCAGCTCCAACTCCAGCATGACCACGCGGGAGCTGCAGGAGTACTGGCGGAGCGAGAAGGGCCACTGGAAGCCCATCAAGCTGCTCTTTGAGATCTCCTCAGCCCGCATTGAGCAGAGAAGGGTCTCCAAATTTGTGGTGAGCGGGGAGGGGAAGTGAGGAAACCCCTTTCTTTGCCTCTTCCCAGCCCTGGGCAAGTCCTGGGGGGACCTCTGCTTTCTCAACTATAAAACAGCCAGAAGACACTCTACAACTTGTAGCATTCTTCCACAGGCCATGACTGGAGAGCTTAGCTTCATGCTCAGCGCTGTGATCATCCTATGTCAATTAGAAACTTCTTAGCCCACAGTTCCAGACATCAGCCGGTGGGCTTAATCCCCTGTTATGAGGCATTAGTCATCTGTGTGCCTTTTCTTCTGATTTCATCATATCCTTGCTCACTTACTTAATTTTTTTTTTACATTTAAACTGGCTCACTTTGTGAAAACATTAAATATACTCAAGTGAAAGATGCTTCTAAACCCAGCACTCTGGGAGCCCAAGGCAGGAAGATCACAAGTTTGAGCCCACCCTGGGCAGTTTAAGAACTTACTAAGACCCTGTCTCAAAATAAAAATTAAAAGCCTTGGATTCAATCTCCAATGCTAATGGAAGGAAGAAAGGAAGGAAGGAAGGAAGGAAGGAAGGAAGGAAGGAAGGAAGGAAACAAGGAAGGGAAGGGAAGGGAAGGAAGGCAGGAAGCAGAAAGGGAAGGAGGGAGGGAGAGAGAGGGAAGGAGAGCAGGCGGGCAGGATAAAGGAAGCCCAATACCATGTGCCATAAAGAAAAGGCAAACACACAGTGAGCTAAGTGCCGTTACTAAATCCTAGCAGACTACTGTGGCTGTAGGGGCTCTGGTTTAGGAGCTGCTGTCTGTCAGGGTGGAGCTTCAGCCCGTGTTAGGGGGACGTTTAGGGCCTCCTTCAGTCCTTCCTCTCCAAGTACCTGCAGCCAGGGAGCAACAACAGTTCCACTGGTGGCTTCAGTTATGTGCTCCTTTCATCCTTACCCAGTGAATGAAACAAGGACTTCCCCTATCCTTGATTTATGCGTGGGGAAACTAAGGCTCAGGTTAAATTCCCATTGAAGGCCACACAGCCTGGTCATGGTTGACTGGGGTCCTAACCCAGGCAGTCAGGCTCCAGAGTCTGTGCCCTTAGGAGAAACGAAACACAAGCATCTTATGCGAGGTAGATCTTTGCTAATATGATGTTACACTGCCCCTGCAGCCATTTCCCCTGCCCCAGAGAACACCAGTCCAAGCTTCCCAGTTCAGAATACGAAGGCCCAATTCCAATTGTCTAAAGGCAAGAAGTCCCTGCATGGACTTTTCCTAGGGTTTCCAGCCCTGGACGTCTCATGTGTGTGGGGTTGTTTTTCCAGGGTTGAGTCTTGTGATCAATCACCTTTACAGTTCAGCCGATGTGATAACAATTAAACAAAACTGCAAGATGGGCATGGGGGTAAACGCCCGAAATCCCAGCAGTCTGAGAGGCTGCAGCAGGAGGATCACAAGTTCAGCCCAGCCTGAGTAACTTAGCAATTTACTGAACTCCTGTCTCAAAACTAAATAAATTAAAATAAAATAGGACTGGACACGTAGCTCAGTGTGAAGGCCCTAGGTTCCATCTTGAACCAAGAGGGGTGTGGGGACCAGAATTGCAGGCTAGGGGTGCAGCCCGAAGGGAAATGTCCCTGAGCTGCAGCGGAAAAGGTCTCTCTGTCCTCAGATGTACCAGATCGTGGTCATCCAGACAGGCAGCTATGACAGCCACAAAGCTGTCCTGGAGCGGCGCTACTCGGACTTCGAGAGGCTGCAGAAAAGCCTGCTGAAGACGTACCGGGAGGAAATCGAGGATGTGGTCTTCCCCGGGAAGCGCCTGACCGGGAACTTCTCGCAGGAGATGATCGGCGAGCGCAAGCTGGCGCTCCGGGAGTACCTGCGGCTTCTCTACGCCATCCGCGCCGTGCGCCGCTCCCGCGAGCTGCTCGACTTCCTCACGCGGCCCGAGCTGCGCGAGGCCTTCGGCTGCCTGCGCGCCGGCCAGTACGCGCGCGCCCTGGACACGCTGCTGCGCGTGGTGCCGCTGCTGGAGCGGCTCACGGCGCACTGCCCCGCCGTCCTGGTCCCCGCGCTCTGCGCCGTCCTCGTGTGTTACCGCGACCTGGAGCGGCCCGCCGAGGCCTTCGCGGCCGGAGAGAGGGCCCTGCGGTGCCTGCAGGCCCGCGAAAGCCATCGCTACTACCTCCCGCTGCTGGAGGCCATGGTACGCCTGGCCTACTCGCTGGGCAAGGACTTCGCGTCGCTGCAGGGGAGGCTGGAGGAGAGCCAGGCCCGCTGGCCCAGCCACCGGGGCTTCTCGCTCAAGGAGCTCACGGTGCGGGAGTACCTGTCCTGAAAGTGTCACCATTGCAGTGGGTGGTTCAGGGCTGGCTACAAGGAGAAGGGCCTCTGAGCCACTGGGTGGCTTCGGGACAGCCTGTCCTGCGACCTACAAGGGGCAGAGGGGCCTGCCTTCATCTGGAGCTCCCTGGGAGCTGGCTGGATTCCTCACAAACCCACCAACCCCCCGCAGTAACAATTCTGGAGAGAATGTAGACTTTTCTGGTGTGTTTATGGAGAGTGGCAGGAGAAATTTTCTCACAAATCAAGATACAGCTCAGTCCATGTCCTGGAAGACCATGTCTAAGCCATGCTGCGCCTTTCCTCGGCTCCTGATATCCCAGTATTGCTTATAAATAGTCCCACCCTGTTAGGGCGGTGCTGCATGTCTATAATCATACCACTCAGGGAGGCTGAGGCAGGAGGATCATGAATTCCAGGCCAGCCTGGACTACATGATCAGATCCTGTCTCAATATATAAATAGTCCTACGCATAATCCTAATATTCTAGGGATTTCCCCTTAGTGTATAGACAGACTCCACTTCGCAGATCCAAAGGCATCTGTTACGCTCAAGGACAGCTTCTCCCCCAAAACATGCCCCAGGTGGAGGCTGTGTGCAATCCTTTGAAAGGCAGCAAACCAGAAAGCAATAATGCCGTAAAATTCCAGGACAGGCATTTTTAGCAAAGGAAGTGGCTGGTATATCCTGGCTAGGGTGCAGTGACACAGAGCCTGGGGGTACACTTTTACTCCTGAGACTCCTGCTCCTTGAACGGCTTTCCTGGGGGGAGATATTGGTGGGATTCAGTCCCCGAGGACCCCTCCCCCCAGGGTCAGTATTCCTGCACCCTATCTTATGGATTGGGTTGTCCTTGGCTGAGATCCACTGTCAGGAAGGGATGCAGCACCAACCCCAGCAGGAAGGGGACTTCAGACCAGTGGGCTGAGTCAGTGCCACAGGCCACTTTGGGACCAGTGTGTGCTTGAGGCTGGAGGGCCCTGCAAACACAAAGCACCTGGTGGAGCTTCTTGGGGTGTAACTCGGAGATGGGCTTGTGGGGCATCAGTCTGGTCTGTGCAGTAGTCTGGCCCAGAGAGAAAGACAAGGTAGGAGTGTAGAAAGCATTCTGAAAACTGCACTGGAGTCTGTTCAACAGTGACACTGGGTGGGGTCCTCTTGGCCTCTGTCCCAGAGGTGGGCCCCTCTGGACAAAGCAAGCTCTAAGTCTCAACTTTCTCTTAGAAAAGGACCCTTCAAGTGGAAGAAAATAGACTCCTTGAAAACCTGGGCTGGTAGAAAATTACGTTGCACTGTGGAAAAATAAAAGTTGTGAGTCCATTTGTAATGGCGAAACAGGTCATATTGATTTTATAAATTATTTCTTCAAATCTAAAATGTTGTTAATTGTGAAATATGCCAAATATTAGCTAAGAAAAAAATTCCAACATAGGGAGTTTGATAAGACATTCCAGCAGAAATCTGGGAAACCAAAGAGTTGGATTCCCAGTGTGACCTGCTGCTATGATGAAACCTGTTGAAATTTAATCTCTAGGGTAAGGAATTAGGGGGAAGAACCCCAATCTCATTGTGGTGTTTGGAAGCAGGACCTTGGGAGGTCATTAGGATCAGACAGTACATTCAGAATGATTGCATTTCTGACTTTAAAAGAAAAGAATGAGGGCTGGCCAGATAGCTCAGTAGACTAAAGTGCCTGCTTAGGCAGAGCGCAGTGGCCAGGGTTCAGTCCCCAGCATGCTGTGCCAGGCCTGCCCCCAGGGCACACTGAGAGGACCATTGAGATGGTGTGATGGTATGGCCGATCGCCCCAGCTCTTGGGAGGCTGACAAAAGGAGGATCACTACGAGTCTGATCTATGTAGTGAAACCCTACAGTCTGATCTATGTAGTGAAACCCTACAGACCCTGTACTAAATACAGATTTTTTTTTTTTTTTTTTTGTCTTTTTGAGACAGGGTCTCGCTACGCAGTTCAGGCTGGCCTCAAACTCACCTTGGCAGCCCAGGCTGGTCTCGAACTCGCACTGATCCACCTGCCTCAGCCTTCCAAGTGCTGGGATTACAGGCATGTGCCACCATGCCCGGCTTAAATACAGATTTTTAAAATGGAAAGGAATGAGAGCCCCAAGCTAGCATACCTTATCTCACCTTGCAGTACCCAGCACTGCCTTGGGATTTTGCCAGCCCCTCCAGCAGGAAGAGCTGCATTACATGGAGCCTCTAGATTTCTCACTTCCAGAACTATGAGCTGGGTAGACCTTTATTCTTTACACGCTACCCAGTCTGTGGTAGTCAGTCGTACCGACAGAAAACAGACTAAGACACTTGCTGTGTAAACAGAGACAATGAGGACATCTGCATGAGTCAGTCTTGGCCCTCAGTAGAGGATGGGAAACCTCTGAAAATTTGGCCTGCAAGCCAGTGCTCACCCACGTTCGGGGGTCGAGTACATGCAGCATGGCCCAAAACGACTCAGGTGGAACAGTTGTGTTGAGGTGACTTTAGCTGGAGGTGTACCTGGCACTGCAAATGCAGATTCTTCAAAAGGAAGGCAGTGCAGATCTAAATCAATAAAGCATGTGTGTTGCTAAAAAAGTAAGATATATATACATATATATATATATATATATATATATATACATATATATATATATATATATATAGCATATATATATAGTGTCTACGTGTGCATGGTGTGTGCACAAAAGGAAAATACGTATATGAGGTAGAAAGAGCCTACAAGATCGTAAAGGAGAATTCCTTGAAGAAAGGCTGACATCCCACACAGAGTAAAGTCAAGGACTTATTCTGGCTTCCTGAGAAGGACCTGGGCACCAAGGGCAGCTGTGGACCCCAGCTCCCCTCTTCAGCCTGTCGCTCAATGCTGTCCTCTCCATTTCTTCCAGCAGCCGCAGTCTGTGGGTCCATGAGAATGTCTGCTGGCCTCACATTGTGCCTTTACCCATGACAGTTTTCTGACAGCCTGGGAGGCCACTGTGGCCATCTCCTCCTGGCACCAGCCATTTGTGGCAGGAGCCAGATACCCACACATTTCTTGGGTTCCTGAGGTCCTCTCTCCAAGGGATCTTTCCCCCTGGTTTCCACAATCCTCCTAGGGTACCCACTTCTGAGTTGGCCTGGAACCCTCCAATTCTATCTGTGTAACTCAGCCCTTGTCTCCAGGGACTTCGGGAATGGTGGCAGTTGGAACCAGACTGGACCTCTCCTCTCCTTGCTTTCCTAAAGCTGGGCCCATGAGAGAGATGAGGAGACCCTGCTCCCACTCTGCAGGCTGAGGCCTGGCTACCAGCAGCACCAGCCTCCCTGACCTGCTGAATCTGAATCTGCATCTTAAGATCACCCCCTGTGTCCTCCCACATCAGGGAGGAGATTCCTGCCTGCCCGCATGTCTGCAAATTTGGGAAGGCCTGAGGTGGACTGATTTGAGGATCCCTTAATGAAAACCATCCCAGAGCCCAGGCAGGCTGCTGCCCTGGGTCCCTTCCATGTGGATGCCCCAGCTTGAGGCCTCAGGAGGGCTAGGTGACCATACCATGCTGATCTCACAGCCGGGGCCTTGAGCTTGCTCCAAGCACAGCCTCCCCTGCTCCCCCATGGATGGGGCTGGGTATCCTTGGGAGACCGGTTTCCAGGGGAGCTGGCAGGTGCATCACTGTGTGACAGGCTTCACTCAACACCATGCCAGCCCAGCCCTGCTGGAACCACTGCACACAGACACCCTGAGGGACTAAGTGACTCTCCCAAGATCACACGAATGCCAACTGCTACAGTGGGGAATGAGGCTCAGACCCATCTGACCCCTCACCGAGGGCCACAGTGGAGGAGGAGATGGGAAGGAATGCATGTGTCCCAGGTCCTCCAAGGCCATTTCAGTCATCTCCATTTTTAGGGAAGGGAAGCTGGTCTAGTATGGCGCTTTGCTCTAGGTCACAGAGTAAGACAGGGACAGCACCAGGACCAGAAGAAGGGAGGCCATGTCGAGGTGATATACTCTGATAGGGTACAAGCCCCAGAGAATCCTGGGGCTCACTCCGCTGGACCTGGGGTGGCAGATCCAGTGTCCAGGCCTGGGCAGGGCCACCACCATGGCCTGGTTTCCTGGCTCTGGGCCACCAGCTCAGCTCAGGGTGGGCTTTGGTCCCCAGCCCTCATTCCCCAACTGTAGTCTGCTTTGGAGCAGCTAAGCCAGTGCCTGTGCCCCTGCTGGCAGGGGTTAGGGCCTCCCAAGGGGCTCTCTAGGGGCTCAGGAGCCGAGCTCGATGAACTGCTCCTCCACATGCTGTCTTTCTGGCACCTTGCTGCTGGGTCACACACCTGCCCCTTCCCGTTGGGGCCCAACAGTGTCACCACCTGTTTTGTGGTCTACTTGCTAGTTTTCTTTTAACAAGTGGTCTCCTTTTACTTATGCAAATATTTTTGAAAAAGAAACTTCCTATTATTATCCCAAACAGAAAAATCAAAATCATGCTTTAATTAGAAGGGACCTATAAAAATAAACACAGTGTGTAGTGCTGTGGCTATCACCCGACAGGCCTCTGTGTCAGACAGGTTCCTGGAGCTCCTCACTCTGGAGAGATTTTTGCTTTTTATTTCCACTGCTCAGCATGGACACAGAACCTCAGATATGTTAGGCAGGTGCTTATGGATGAGCTACATCTCCAGCCCAGAGGGCCCTTGGTTAAGAGAGAGAGACAGAGAGAGAAAGAGAGAGAGACAGAGACAGAGACAGAGAGACACAGACAGAGAGACAGAAAAAGAGAGACAGAAAGAGACAGAGACACAGAGAGAGAGACAGAAACAGAGAGAGACAGAAAGAGACAGAGAGACAGAGACAGAAAGAGAGAAAGACAGAGAGAGACAGAGACAGAGACAGAGACAGAAAGAAAGAGACAGAGAGAGACAGACAGAGAGAGAGAGAGAGAGAGAGAGAGAGAAACACAAAACAGACAGACACAAGGGCAAAAGGCCTGGTATCAGCCAGGTGAGGTTTGCCTTTGGTTTCCTCAGGAGGGGAAGGACTGAAAAATACTGACATGTGTCCTGTATCACAGACCAGCTGGGTCTCACCCAAGCACCCCAAGCTGGGTCTTCTCATCCCCAACCCTGGCTTCCCAGTCCCCAAGCTCTATACCAGGCCTGCTGGCTCCCCAGCTCCTAAGGCTTGGGCCCAATATCTCTTTTGGGAGGTGAGCCCAAGGCATTGCTGCTAACTTCAACCTAATACTTACAGGTAACAGGCAGAGAGGGGCCGTGTTCTGCTTGGTCACAGCCTGTACTTGGGTTGTCATCTGATGGTCCCACGCCCTCTAGCTGCACTGCCTGTCACAGCAAGAGACCTGCCCTGAGCGGCCCCTGCTTGGCAGCACCAGAGCTGGCCTCTCAACTGTGTTCTTCCTTCCCAGGCCTAGTGACAGCAGAGGGTACAGCAGTGACCAGGGCAGACTCAGGCTCTGCCTCACAGGGGTGATGGTCAGAAAACACTCGCAAGGGCCTGTGCAAGCCAGAACAGGAGGGAGCTCAGCCTGGGGCTGGAGAGGCCTTCTCGGAATAGGAGCTGCTCCAACGAGTCGCTCTATGCATGAGGGACCGCCTCACAGTACAGGGAGGGAGGACACAGACAGAGGGGAAGCTGGAGCTCAGCCCTCAGGCTGTTACCTCCTCTGACCCCCAGAATCCTCAGTTCACGTCTGTGGAACACAGCCTTGCCCTGACATGTCATCCCAGCTGTGCCACTCAAGGTCCTAGGGACCAACAGAGCCCAGCCTGGTGTACCTGGGCCTTTCCCTATTGCTAATGACTGGCTCACCACGGTGTCGGAAGAGCACACAGAGCCTTCAGTCACATGGAATGAAATACCCAGTTAAGCCATTGAAGAAGGGAGGTGCTCTCTGAGTCCAGAGCTGGGCCAGCTTCCTGCCAATTTGATACATGGAATCAGACTTTGCACACACACACACACACACACATACACACACATGTGTGCACACACACATGCGCACACACACGCCTTCTGGCTCTCTCACATGTGTGCTTTCCCCAACTCTGAGCCCTGCTTTCCTCTGCCTCCCTTCTTTCCTCATGCTGACCACACGGCTGTAGCAGCCCCAGGACCATGCATATGCTCCCTTCTTAGCAACCCCTGACGTCCCCTGTGCAGCACACACCATGACCCATATAGCTTCTTGTATTTGCACACTCTCACAGAACTCTTTAGCAGTAACAGTTCTGAATTTCTAAACACTCCTTTTGCTTAAAAATTTATTTACTTATTTTGTGGTGCTGGGAATGGAACAGTGGACCTCGCATATGCTAAGCATGAACTCTACCTCTGAGCTATGCCCTGAGCTCCGATTGTGCTTTTTAACTGACAAGTAAAAGCTGTGCATATTCAAGCTGGGTACATGGCAGAGGCCTGTAGTTCTAGTACTTCCGGAGGCTGAGGCAAGCTCGTCACAAGTTCAAGTCCTGCCCAGGCAAATTAGTGAGATATGTCTCAAAATAAAAATACAAATTGCTGAGGTGTCACTCCTTGACAAAACACCCCTGAATTCTGTACCAGTAGCGCAAGAAGATAGAAATAAAAATGTGTAGCTTATGAATTATCTACATTTATAGTAATTTCTTTATATTTGCCTAATTTTTCTCTATAATGAACCACTCCTCCAGCAGCTAAGTGTGTGAGATGCCCATTTCTTGAAACTTCCCTTACACTGGACTTCTAAACTATTTCTAATAGCTTAATTTTGTCCCTTTCTACCCGAGGCTTCTGGAGCGAGGAAGCCTCTGGGCTCCGATCCGGCCATCCACATAGTGACCAGCAGAGGGCGCTGCCGCCCGGCGGCTCAGAAGGTTCCACCAGCCACGGAAGGAAAAAGGGAACGCAAAGGAGGGTGAGTGAGCTTTTCTCTTAGAGGAGAGAAACACGACCAGGTAAAGCCCTCCCAAGGAGTCTGAGGCAACGCCAGGGAGGATTTTTTCTGGGAAAGGGCTGGTGCTTCTCTGCCTCCTTAATTGTCTACCCTGGCAGGGCTCAAACTTGAAATTCTGCCTAGGTTTCCTAGTGCTGGAGTTACAGCATGCGCCAACACACTCGGCTGCATTCACACTTTTATTAAAACATTGTATTATAATACAAAGGTACAAGTGCCTAAAATATAAACGGACAGCTTTGCAAATTATTACTAGGCAATATCCGTGCGCCCATCACTCAGGACTAAGAACTAATCAATAGTGATAAGTGATTCCCACTGGGAGGTCGGGACCTCATCTTCTCCTTCCTGTCCTCCATCCTCTTTCTGTAAAACAGGCTCCAGTAGGTGGGAAGGACTCCACCCTATCTGGAGGGACCTGGATCTGGTGGGGGTGGTGGGTTTTTTGTTTTGTTTTGTTTTGTTTCGTTTGGCTTTTTGAGACAGGGTCTTGCTATGCAGTTCAGGCTAGCCTTGAGCTCACTTTTGTAGCCCAGGCTGGTCGTGAAGTCACAGAGATCCTCCTACCTCAGCCCCCAAGTGCTGGGATTACAGGCATGTACCACCACACCCGGCTTTCTCTCTCTCTCTCTCTTTTTAAAAATCTGTTTATAAAGCAGGGCAGTGATAGTCAGGTGTCCTGAGGCTTGATGACCTCCTTCCCAGGGGGAGCCCAGAGCTCATGAATGGCCCCAGCTTCCAGTCCTCTCTGCTGCAGGGCACTTGTCCCTTCCCTTGGCTGTTCCTCTCACTGAAGGGCCAGGGTGGCTTTCTCTGTACCTCATTCTGCCCACCGGAGATACCCAGCATTATGAGGCAGGAAACGTGGCCTAACAGTTTAGATCACAACAGCCCCCCAAGGGCCTCATGTGTCTACAGGGGGAGCTTTGGAAAGCGACTGGGCCCTGGGAGAGCTGCAGGGCGTTCATTTGTGGATTAATCCTCTCCTAATTCGAAGCTTACTCCTGGGGTCCACACATAAAAGGCAGCAGCAGGACCTAGAAAGGTGCATGTCCCTCCCAGACTCCTCCTTCTCTCTCTGCTTCCAGGCCATCGAGACCAGAGCAGCTTTCCTCACCAGACCCCCCCTCCCACCATGTCATTTTCCCCTTGGAGCCAGATCACCAGGGGCCAAAAGAAACCTCTCTCCCTGTAAGTTGTGGGTGTCGGGTGTTGTCCCCATGAGGACAAAGTGTCTAAGGTTAAGACACTGAGGACAGGGAGTTGGCTGGGCAGCCCAACGTCTTGTCCTTGTGCGCAGCAGTACCGGGCCTAATTTCAGAGCCGCGCTTGCCCACCCAGCTGTGCTGCCTGCCCTCCTGCCTGTACCCAGCCAGCTCCTGCCGCTGGTAGGCCTGCTCCAAGCCTTGGCCTCAAGAGCCCTTACATGTTCTGCTTGCCCTCCGGAGCTTCTCCCGCTGTTGTGAGAAGGCCCAGGTTGATCTGCAGAGGTATGTGACAAAATGGCCTGTGGAGCCCAGCCAGGGCAGCTGAGGCTGCTGGCCCCCAGCCGGCCCCACCCACACAGATGAGCCCAGTGCCTTCAGCCTTCTGTCAGCCAGGTGAGTCATGAACTCATCACCTGAATCATTGTTTTAAGCCACTAACTGTGGGGTTGTTTGTTATGTAAAAATAGCTGACTGACACACTGTGCCCTTGAGGTCTGGGGACTTTGACAGAAGGGACCTGACTGGGAGTAATCAGTGCCACATCTTTCCAGTGGCCCTGCCTTTCCTGGACTCTCTTGGAGGCTAACTGGCCTCCATTAACATATCTACTAAGGCTGCTGATGGCTTGGCATAGCACGAACTCTCAGGCAGGCCCTAGCTCAAGCCCACTTACCCCTTACACCAGCACCACAAGGGGGTCACTGTGAGCACCCCCTTTACAGCTTAGAGACCGAGGACACAAATTTAGCCGGCAGTCCAGCATGTCATGCTTGTGAGAAGCAGTACTGGACCTGGCTTCAGAGCTGCACTTGCCCGTCTATTTTTTCTTTTCTATAACCCATGAGTTTGCCCCATCATGGGTGGCAGCATCTGAAGCCTCGAGCCGAGGTAAGCCTTTTCTGTCCTTGCAGGGTCCCAGGGCTTTGCTCCAGTGAGAGCTCTAGCACCACACCCACAGGAAGCATTTTGGCCCTTCTGAGGCACCGTGCGCCCCTCGCTTCTGCAGCCCACAGGCTGCAGTCACTACTTCAAAATTCCTCATGATTTCTAAATGAGATCTCAAATTTTCTTTTTGCTCCAGGACTTGTAAATTAGATGCCCTGTCCTGGTGTCTCATGGACAGAAGTTGTTCCACAAATCCTTACTAGAGGGTACAGGGCACCTTGGGGGAGAAGACCCTGTGCCCTGCCCTCCCTCAAACCTCCTTCTAAGGAGCTGGTCCAACCCCTACTTGGGCCTAAGAAGAGAGAGAACAATGGGGAGATGGCAGGGCAGACAGGTATGGGCAAAGGACCACCCCGTCAAACCTGAGTCCTCTGGCCACTAACAATGACAGCAGAGCCCTGCAGCCGGGGCACAGGAAGCCTGGGGCCCAGTGTAGGGGATCCCTGGCAGCTCCCCACTCCAGAGCTGCACACTCAGAAACAGATGTGCAGAACTCACATCTGCCCGGCACACCTGGGGACCACGCTCACACCTGGCTGACCAGGATGGGCCTCAGGCTCCAGGGCTCCAGGCTGAGCCAGAGTGGCATGCAGCCCATCCGAGGGTCCCTCCTTACACTGTCTGAGCCTCAGTCAGGGCCACCAAGCCCCTTTCCGTCCTCCAGCCCCAAACTCTCTGCTTCTGCCAATAAGTGAAGCTGGTCTCTTGCTGCTTCTAGTGGGCCGCGGCACCCAGCTGGAATGGACCGGCCAGCTGCTGCCACCTGTGCTCGCCTTTACTGCTACTTCTCCTAGTACGGACTGATGCCATTTTCTTTTGTCCATGGGGGAGGGGATAGAACTCTTGCAGTACATTTCTGTTCTGAAGCTACCATCTGTGTGAGCAATGGCCAGGGGGAGCGGTCCTAGAAATTGTGGAGCAGGTCTCAGGGAAAGGAGAAGGGAAGGGCCAGGCTGGGCACTGGGCTCGGGGAGGGAGCAGGACCGGAGTCCCACCCCATCTCTGGCTTCCAGGCTGGTACTCTGTCCCTTCTGACCCCTCAGTTTCCCAGTTGGAGCTCATAGTGATCTGGAAATCCCTTGCACCAAGATCCCTGCCCCACCCCAGTGGTCACTTGGCCATTTAAAAACCCAAGCTGCAGAGATGAGCAGGGCACAGGGCTCACCCCACTTCCCAGTGCTCAGACAAGCAAGTCTGGCACCCGGAAATCATGTTTCTACTCATCTGCCTTTACTGCCTTCCTCTTAGCAAATCTTTCCAGCTCGCGTTTAGAATGTTCTTTCTCCTTTTGCTGTGATCAAAGGAGTCGCTTGTTTCCCTGATAGGTGACAAAAGATGTCAGAGAGACTCAGGAGAGAATGCAGCTACTGCCCTTTCCTCTTGCCTGGAGGAAGAGATGGGGCTGGGTGGTTCTCAGGATGGGGCACAGAGATAAGGCTGCTGGCCAGCAGGCGCAGAGAGCCCGCCAGCCCCCACCCCCTTGGCAGCCTGACAGTGAGCCAGTAGCTGACCTGAGCTGGGCGTCCCTAAGTGCATCTCCCCTTCTGCTGAGCAGAGCCCCCTAATTTTCTGTAGGGTGGCCAGCCTTCAGGAGGTGTGAACTCCTGCCCAGCTGTGGGGCTCTGCGTGTGACCCAGGCCTGGCCAGCAGGGGTCTGACTGTATCAGCACCCAGGAGGAGCGCGTGGGGCCCTTTCAGACACGCCGCCCCTTTTGCTCCTGGCCTTCGTGTAGCAATACAAACTTGGAGCTGGTAGGCATTTTGCCAAAGAGGGAATGAGGAAACTGAGCCCCAAACAGAGAGAGAAATAGACAGACCCTGAGTCCCGGTGGTCACAATCTCCTGGATCAAGCCACTCCTGAGTGTGGGGCAGAAAGTCGCTTTGCTGTGTAACCTGCTGAGTTTTCCTGCTCCTTTTGATGAAGCACCGGTGCTTCCTGGTCACGCTTGTCACTTGGGCCTGTATCTTCAGGCACTCTGCCTTCTTCAGGGTCCCTCCCTCTTACTGGAGGACTTGCTAATCCCTCTCTTCCCTCAGCCATCTTGCTTGACTCATCACACGAGCACTGTAGAGGGCACAAGTCCAGATGGAGAAACTGAGGCTTGCTCAAGGGCGTGCCATGAGGACCCCTGCTGGCATGGATGGGTCTCTGCAGTTGTCGCTGAGTGTCTTCCCATATATCCATCAGCCTGATAGAATGGGTCAAAAGTCCCTGCAGGCCTAGGTCACTCTCCTTGGATGTGACAGGCCCTTTTTATAGGTTCAGAAACTGAGGCAGCAGGAACAAGAAACATCTGATACCTACTCTCATCCTACACATGGTAAGCACTGGGTCAGCTGAGAATCAACAGCAATCTCTGCTAGGGGCCAGGGAGATAGCTCGATGGTGTACGTCCCTGCCTGACAAGTGCAAGCATCCAAGTTTGATCCCCAGCACCACATGCCATGCTGGCCATTGAAACTGGATGTGGTGGCACACACCTGCAATCTAGTGCTGGCCAGGCTGAAACAGGAGGATCACTATGAGTCTGAGTTGGGAGGTGAGGCCCTGTACCAAATAATCCAATCAATCTTAAGACCAAAACAAAAGAAAAAAAGATCTCCGCAACCTACCTGGTGCCCACTGCCTGCTGAAGCCCCTGGGCCCTCTGCTGTGGGAGGGCTGAGTGGGGTCTGACCGTATCAGAACCCAGGAGGAGAGCGTGGGGCCCTTTCACACACGCTGTGCCTTTTGTTCCTGGCCTTTGTGTAGCAATGCAAACTTGGAGCTGCTAGGGATTTTGCGGAAGACGGAATAAGGAAACCGAGCCCCAAATAGAGAGAAAAATAGACAGACCCTGAGTCCCGGTGGTCACAGTCTCAGCCCTGGCCTCCACCAGCACAGGACCAGTAAAGTCCCAGCCTCAAGGAGCACACAGCAGGGAGGGAGAGGAGCCAGGTTCTGCTCATTCTGTGCTTCCACCTCTCAACAGGGTCTCCACCCGTCCTGACTCTCAGGCTGTTTCTTCAGCTCCCAGCCTGGAAGTGGCCTCAGTTTCCTCACTTGTAGAGGAAGAAGAGCTGCACAGACAGCAACTCTCTGACAGAGAAGGGAGCTTCAGACTAGAGAGGGTCAGAGCAGCCAGAGAGAAAAGCCAGCACGGATGGATCCAAAGTCCAGCCTCCAGTTCCCTGAGTGACCTCTTTGCAGGGGTCTTTCTCTTCCTCCTGTGGGTTGGGGTGCAGCCTCTTCCTTAAACTTTTTATAAGAAGGAGGTATTGAAACCAGGTATGGCGACCATACCTACAATCCCAAACACTCTGGAAGACTGAGGCAGGAGAGTCACAGGTTCAAGCAGAGCCTGGACAATGTAGCAACTTAACGAGATTTGCCTCAAAATAAAAAAAATAGAGTTCAGTGATGCATGACTGTCATCCAGGCACGTGAGGATGCTGTCATGGGATGACTACAAATTCGAAACTAACTTAGGCAGTTTAATGAAAAGTTGTTTTTGTTTCTCTGTTTTTGTTTTTGTTTTTCCAGAACCAGGGATTGAACTCAGACCCTTGTGCTTGCCGGGCAAGCACTTATTCTACTGAGTTATCTCCCCAGCCCCAAAAAATTGTTTTAAAAAAATGTTTGAAAAGGCTGAGGATGGAGGTTAGTGATAGGTGCTGAGTCTGATCTGTACCACAGAGAAAGAAGAAAGTGAGTGAGAGACAGAGACAGAGAGACAGAGACAGAGAGGAAAGGAAAGGAAAGGGAAGGGAAGGGAAGGGAAGGGAAGGGAAGGGAAGGGAAGGGAAGGGAAGGGAAGGGAAGGGAAGGGAAGGGAAGGATAGGGAAGGGAAGGAATGGAAAGGAAAGGAAAGGAAAGGAGGAAAAAGGCCAGGGAATATAGTTCAGGGAAAAAATAAGAATAAGGAGAATAAGAAGAAAGCAAAACTGAAGGGTTGGCGAGCCCTTCTCAGCCACAGCCAAGGGCAGCTGGGCCTGGCCTTCACTAGCTGGGTCCTTTGGAGACAACCTGACCTCCACTGAGGCCACCCCAGGGCCTCAGGTTGTCCCAAGAGAGCCACTGCACTTGCTTTGCCACTGAGGAGCAGGCAAGGCCAGCTCCAAGCCCATGGCCTCCACTGCCCTTTCCCCAGATACGGTGTGGCTGCAGGCCACCCTCGCCATCCTTAGAAACCTGATCCCAAGTGGCTGATTAAACCCCCTCCTGGTTTTAATTGGCCACGGGCTATTTAAGGAAAGCTGAAAGCACAAGAGATAAGTGTCATCTCGCCATCTCCAAGAGGGCACAGTTCAGGGAAGAGCGGAGCAGCGGTGGCATCTTTCATGGTTATAGGGCCGGCCTGGTGTCTCTAGGGGCACCAAGTGACATCCAGGGCCTGTCCATCAAGAGGCACTCACAAGGCCATTGTGTGGGATGCAGCCCTCCTGCCCACAGTGCACTAAGCTTCTTAGATATACAATGAACACTATTAATTATAGTTTTCAAATCAACAAAATGATCCTTCATTAACTTAATTGCCTCTTGTATTTTATCTGGAAATTGCGTTCTGTCTGCTGATCATCCCCACATCTGAAGCCCCCATCAGCGGGTGGCCTGTGATGCACAGCAAGCCACTTTCAGGAAGCCAGCCTATCCTGCTGCTGCTCTTCCAGGGGGCCGGAAGCCACACAGGCCCCCAGAGTGTTCCCTGCACTTGTTGGGCAGGAGCGGGGACTGGGAGATGGCAGCAATGCCAGTGGAGTTCAGCAGCTGCCACTGTGGTCCCTGGTCAGGCTGGACCTCAGGTCAGGACAGACAGAACTGGATGCAAGTCAGTAGGCATGGCAACATGGTCACCATCATCTAACTTGCTCTGGACCAGGGAGAGAACCTTGTCTCCACTTTTCACAGCCTGGCTCAGGGTATCATGTACCCACTGCAGAGATGGACAAACTAAGACTTGGAAGAAAGGAAATGATCTTGGAATTGCAGAACAAACTGTCAGCAAAGCTGGGCCTCCAACTGGGCCTGTTTCCTGAGGGACAGCCACACCGTGTGTGTGACTGGGTGACAGATGGAACTGTGGAATTGTCATGCAAGGATTCTCACCCTGTTCTTCCTTGTCCTGGAAGGTGTGCCCTGCCCACTGCTGAGCTGGTGGGATGGTTGTGGGGTCCTTGGCCCTGTGACTTGTGGGAATAAATATGGCGGCCGCCATAGCCCCTGCTTCTTGGGTGGTCAAGAGATGCTCCAAGAAGCGGAGGAGGAACAAAACAAGGAGAGAGAGACAGAGAGACAGAGACAGAGAGAGACAGAGACAGGGAGGAGAGAGGCAGAGGCATAGGGCATTGCCTCACTTTCCTACAAGGTGTTATGAAGATTTCGCAGCTGTTCCTAGCCACAGGGCTGCTTTGCCTTCAGTGGAATTTGGGGCACTGGCATCTCAGAGGCCCCAGAGCAGGGGGTGGAGGCTCCCAGCCCACTCCCTAGCTTCCCAGACTGGACTGAACACCGAAAGCTCCGCCGTGGCTTTCTCTGAGTGTAGCTCATCCCGCTCCTCTCCCCTGTCCCCTCTTGGGCATCGATGACATGGGGTGTATGCAGGAGGCCAGGTGGGCACGTCTGCCCAGGCTACGCTCAGGCAGGGCCCCTTGCAGAGGTTGCATCCCAGACTTGCAGCTCCCGCTGTGGCCCTTGGGCATGTCGCTGTGAGTCCCCACATGGGCAGAATGGCTTCCTCTCAAGGTCTTATCCAGCCCTGCAGGAATCAAGGTGGCCACAGAGCTCCCCTGAGTGGGTCTGCAGCCAGGGGACACAGACTATAGAGTCTCTTCCTGCAAGAGGACGCCCTAGGATCACACTGTCCTTGTCCAGGGGAGCTGCGCTCCCGCAGTGAGCTGAGCACGTTCCTGTCGGTCTGTCGCCTTCCACGTTCCTTCCACTCCCATGCCCCTTACCGGGCATCACACCACCCCAAGCATCTGCCCACGAGGCTCATCCCAAGCCCCACCACGGGGACGTTCTCTTGCCATTGGCTGAATGAGGGAGAAGGTTGGCGTTAAGTTATGCTCATCTGTTTGTGCTTTTGAAGCTGTGGAACTCCTTGCCCACAGCTTGGAGATGGCAGGCATGGCCACAGGAATAGGTGCCACCCCAAGAAGTGAGTCTGTGGGAAAGATACCAAGCCCAGGGCTGCAGCCAAGCAATATCTCTGTCCTTAATTCTTTTATCTTGAAATAATTACAGATTCATAGGAAGTTACAAAAATATCACTTAGTGATCCCATGTGGCCCTGTGTGGCACCATTTTCAAGGGAGAGTCAGGCAAAGCTGGCTGCCCCAAGGGACCCTGGGAGGCTGGAGGAATCTCATGGAAGAGCAGCCACAATCTGCACTTGGCTTGGCTGCAAGGGAGAACGGATCAAGCAAGCAGGAAGTGGCTTCTTCCTTGCAGAGGACAGTGGTGCCTTGGTGCTCAACATTAATTGGGTCTGGGAGGTACAACAAGTACCAGAATCAAGGAGTACCAAGCAAATTGTTCCATCTGGAAAGGACGGCAAGTCCTGAGTCACGAAGCCGTTGCCACTGACAAATTTTATTTTGTGTTGCACGCATCCAACACTTGACCAGTGTGGGGAAAAACACTGACACCAAAACGCATGATTGCCAAATCCAAAGGATTTCAAATTAGAAAAGGACCAAGGAAGGACTGTGACCTAAATGTAGGTGTCTAAGCCCAGAACAGAGAGAAGACTTGCTTCTGAAGTCTGTGGGGACACAGGCTTCTTCTAGTCACTGCACCACTTCTAGGGTATTTTCTTTGTCCTCCTGGTCCAAAATGGTGGCTAGAATTCCACCATCACAATCTCCATGCAGCAAAATAGGACAGAGAAGAAAAGACATAACAAGTACAAGACGATCTTTTTTCTCTTCTGGTGCTAGGATTGGACCCAGGATCTCTACATTGAGTGACATTCTCAGACCTTTTTATTTATTTTGAGGTGGGGTTTCACTAAGCCATCAAGCTGTCCAGATGGGACTCAAACCTGCATCCATCCTGCTTGGGGTTCCTGAGTGCTGCTGGGATTACAGACATGCACCACCACGTCCAGCTATAAATAAGCTATTGTTTGGAGAGATTTCCAGGAGCTGCCTGCCACATGACACTTAGCAGACGCTAGACCAGAATTTAACCATAATATTTAGTTGCAAATGTGTCTCAAACGTGCAGTCTTTATTCTTGAATTTGAATCCAAAGCTTTTGGAGGAAAGACAGAGTGGGTTCCAGAGAGCAAGCAGCTCTATGCACGGAGCTCATGAGCAGAGAGACTGAGAGGACAGATATAGTCAGCATCATGGGAAATGCCCAAGAAGCCAAGACAAGTGGCTGTTGAAGTGTCCCAAAGGGGTCAATGGCCACCTACGGAGGATAAGAACAGTTGTCCACCTGACCCCAGGGCTCTACTTCCTTCAGGAAGGTAGGGAGAAAGACAGCTGTGACAGAGACGTAGACATTGGGTAGAGAGAGCCATCCACATGGGACACAGGGAGCCGGTGGGAAGGCAGGGGCACCAGGGGCCTTCTGGTTTGGGAAGACCCAAGACACTGTGAGACAGGGATGCAGACTTCATGTCCACCAAGGTAGTTTGCTGTGGGGTTCACGAATGAGAGGGGTACAGAAGAGAGAAATAGAAAGTCTCCAGGAGGCAGATATCACAACATTGAGAGCTAAGGGTCCATGCAAGTGTAGGACTCCCCCAGGATAGTGGCAATGTCAGGAAGAGGGGAAGCTGGGCCTCCCTCAGGTGCTCCCAGGTGCCTCTGATACCGCCAATCTCTTCATTGCTCTTGTGATCATCAGGACACCGGCCAGCACATCAGTGGTCCCCCATAGGTTCCCAGGAGGATGTTCAAACTGCTCACATCTCCTGTGAGGCCTTCCCTGAGCACCTGGCACAGATCAGGATGAGTTTATCCCAAACCGTGGCCTTGCCAGTGCCTGGCTTCTGACCCTCTGCATGAATAACTAGTCTGCTGGTCCCACCTCAGCCTGGCTATACCTGCAACTTGCTGAAACCTCGGCCTAAGCAGCTTCTTTTTCTCCCTGCAGGTGTTTCATCCCAAATCCCAATCAGAGGATTCTCTGCTCAGCAAAGCCAAACACAGGGGCAGCTGCCAGTGCCAATATAAGTGGTGGCTCAGTTATACCGGGTAGGACACAGATATCTCTGAGCTCTGTGGTCCTTAAGCTGGCATCAAAACAGCTGCCACCATGACAATATCAACAAGGCTTCAGCACACTTCCCTTCAGATCTTATTGGTTGCAAGAGGGTCATCTGACATGTCCTACCAATCAGTAGCAAAATTGTTGGCTTGGCCAACAGCAGCTTAGACTAATCACTTATGGGCAGAAAGGACAATAAGGTCAGCTACAAGCATCAGATACATACCCAGCATCCTTTTCAGGATGAGTTTTTTTTTTTTTTTTCTCATTAAATAGCCACAGCTGAGTGATCCTTCATGCAATCAGTGCTATTTTTTAAAATATTTTTCGTTCATTCATTCATTCATTCATTCATTCATTCAGCATTCAAGCATATATTGAATGTCTGCCATGTCCTTACCCTCTAGGAACTCACAGGCTAGTCCCTCACATGGAGAAAGCAGAGACAAAATGGCACAGAGAGCTGGGTGTGTTGGGGGCAGGGTGGGAAGGCATGACCTTGGGGACATCCTGACCCAACTTTTTGCCTTCTACAATGTCCTGTGTCTTCCCTTCTGTGCTGTGCCTGCCCCCCACAGCCACTCTCCTCCGGAGGCCCTTCGCGGCGTCTCCAGCTCTCCAGCATCCATCCTTCCCCTGAGCCCTCTGTGTGTTCCAAGCCCAGAGTGACACTGCCTTGGCAGGGTTAGAAGTGTCCGTAGGTCCCCAGTTCTGTTGTGAGTTCCCAGAGGGATTCCCAGAGCTGTTGCACTGCCTGGGTGGACTTACCGGGCCCAGTCACAGCTTGCACATCTGCCCCTTATAATGTTTGTTCCCTTGATTTCTTATTTCATAAAAATCAATTTCTGTCCTGTTTTTGCTGTGTACATAAAAGACTGTGGCATCAGTTAGCCTTCATTCTCCCCCTCCCTTTCCTCCTCCTCTTCTTTTTTTTTTGAAACCTCTTTGTAGGAAAAATCTCATATTTCAGCAATTTGCATTATCCACACACTCAGCTTTGAAGTTCTAAGTTATGGTAAGAAAAGGGCCCACTTATCTGCCCATAAAAAATGTTCAAAGCTTATAAATTCCCTGAAACAGATGTACATTATCATTGGATTTGCCTTTCTTTTTGCTAGAGCATGCCTAATAGCGTTTTGGCCGCCCCCTGGCCCCTGTACCCCGCCCCCGTTAGCATCTTGTCTCCGTGGAAGCCCGCTCCCCACTGGGCCAGGCTGACTTCAAAGGTCCCGCGCTGTCTGTGAGAAGCGCTGCACAAAGTGGGAACATAGGGGCCTTTTAAATCCCCCACATTTAAGTCAATATCATGCCTCCCTGCTTTCCCTCTCCCAGCAGAGGGACAGAAGTCAGCTGCTCCTGTTCTGCTTCCATGTCAATTCAGCGATTACCAGAGGGGAGACGGTGGCTTCTTCCTCCCCAGCTCTTCCTGCCCCTGCCCTGTCCCTTCCCACTTTCCTTTCTGTTCCTTCCCTACTTGACAAGATGTCACTCAGTAGCAGCAAAGGTAGTTCCGATCCTAGATCCTGGCAAATGGGTGGCTCACAGAGGCTATCAACAACTTCTACTGGTTTGGTCCATCCCATACAATGATCAGAGGCCCCCTCCAAATGCGTTCCCAATTCATCTCTAGGCTGGGGCCAGAATGTCACATGTCGCTGTCCCCTTGCTGACTTTTTGGCACCTTTCAGGGTGATGAGTCTCTGTGCCTCCAGGCCACGCCCACCTGAGGCATCCTGCCTGTCCTCCACCATGCTGGTCTCTGTCACCCCCTGGCCTGCAAGCCCACGAAAATACAGAGGTGTACTTAGTGCTAGAGAAGTCTGGCCTAGGGCCGAGCATGGCCTCCAATACAGTCAGTGATCACTAAACACTTGAAAGTGTGGCAGAACAAGAACCCTGGAGATAGGTGGCTGGGGTGGGTGTGGACCAGGGAAAGACCAGCAAGGCCGGTGTAGGCCTGCTGTGGGCAGTGAGCACCAAAGCGGGGCCACCTTTTGCCTTGTCCAAGTCTTGCCTCAAGTTCCTTGCGACTGAAGGGGACTCATGTCCTAGAGACAGCCTTTCTACAGTTTAACCACGCAGCAGGATGCTCCGATGTCACATTCTTTCTTCAGAAGGAAACGAGGGAGGGAGAGAGGAGGTCCGGGAGGGAGAGTCAGGGGAAGGGAAGAAAGCAAGATCACAGTGAACCGTCTGGCCAGGTTCTGCACCAAATCACAATCAGATGCTGTTTTTGAGGACAGAATCAGAGGAAATGGAGTCGGGTGACCATGACTGAGATGGCCAGGGGCCCCACTCCATCTGGAGAGGATCTGGTCAGGGAACCTGAGCCACTCGAGGTCACCAAGGTCCCCCCACCCGGTGCCGGGAGCCCAGGGTTGCCCCTTTCTCCCACACGCCCCAGCCCCTGAGGTCCCTAGTTCTCCACCTGCACAGACGCTGCCATGCCTGTCTCCTGGAAGAAGCCCTCTGCTGCTGCCCCGGAGCGCGAGGGTCCCATGGGAAGGCGGCTCCGGTGCCAGTCTGTGTTTACAAACAAGCAACCAAAGATGTCGTGTGTGACAGCAGGCCACATGCCGTGCCTGGCTGTGGGCCACGCGCAGGGAGCCAGGCGTGTGTGCACTGCAGCTGCTCAGCAGGCCTCTCGCAGGCAGAGCTCTTCACTGGGCCCTCCGTTGAACAAGGCAGCGCTTGGGGGAATCGAAATCATCAGAGGCAGCGACAGGGCTGCACGAGCACCCTCGCTATTCGCAAGGGCCATGCTTGCAAATTCATCTGCTCACTCCGCTTTATCTGTAACTCTGAAATCAGTGTTTGCAGTGTCTCTGTGGTTGTTCGTGGACCCACGCAGAGCAGCAGGAATTCTGAGTTGCTGGGCCTCACGTTCCCGCATGAGGTTGAACAAGGCCATGCTCAGCTTTCTCGTTTCAGCGCTCTGCTTGCAAACAAATGCCCTTTTCACGGTCTATTTAATGCCACTGGGCTTTGTGCGGGTGATTTCGCTGCCTCATGCAAACGGGCTGTCTGGTGGCCCCAAGCACAGGAGGCCACGATGTGCCTGATGGAGAAACTGCACAGGCTCTGTACCCTCTGCCCAGCCTTGTGGGATAACGCTGCTGGCTGGGTTCAGGGCAAAGGGAAGAATATCCATCGAGTAGGGTGACTACACAGCAGCATGCCACACAGAAATCTGCATCGACTGGCTGATGAGCAGAGGCTGCGGCGCGGAGGATGGCAGGAATGTCACCCCAAGTGTCCCTCAGGAGCAAGGGCTTGGGGTTTGCTAATAAACTGCGTTCAAGGTGAATTCAGGGAACGTAACTACTGAGGTGGATAAGCACAGATGTAGCCACAAACATGGCCAGTACCAGGAACACTGGGGACCACCAGGCACCATGAGAGCCTGGGACTCAGCCAGGTCAATATGTCTGTCTCCTGGGCCTCTGCTCTGTCATGTTGTCCTGGACTTGGTGGCCCAGGGAGAAAGACTAACTTTGGTCAGTCTTTGTCAATGCCTGCTAGCTCCTTGGAAGCTTAGAGTCAGTGGCTGATGGCTTGTCCCTTGGATGGGTATCAGACTTTGCGTTTAGCCCTACATACATTAACCATGGGTTTGGTAACTGCTTGTCTGGACTGTAATTCAGTTTTCTCACTGGTTTCCTCACAGAACTGTTCTAACATAGCATGAATACTGGCTGAGCACACAGTACATGCTCTGCAAGTGCCGGGGGGGGGGGGGCTCTCAGTGATTTACACTTCTCAGCAATCCTGGGCATCAGGCTTGGGCCAAGGTCCTTCAGGCTAAAGATAATCCCAAAAGAGAGGCAGCTAGAGATGGTTCCAAGGGTCTCCCCTCACCCAAAGGAGGAGGTTCCAGGCTGTGGTCCCTACCAGGGCCCTCCCTTTTCTGGACTCAGAGCAGTCACTCAATGGCACAGACTCAGAGTTGGGGAAGGTCACGTCAAACGCCGGACTGAGGGCCCAGAAAAGGCCAGGAGCTTGCCAAGTCCACAGTTCCAATCCAGCCTAAAAGGAAGTGACCCACGGAGCATGCGCGGAAGGAGCAACGGGAGATCACGTGGCCCTGCGCACGTAGCTAAGAGGGTATGCGGGGCAGCTACCTCACAGGGGCTCTGAAGCTGGGTGGGCCAGGGCGCCCTCCCTCCTTTCCCAAATCCCTGGGGCCACAATCCCCCGACAGCAGCAGTCATTCATTGACAGCCCACTAAGTACTGGGCTGTGTGCGGAGTGCTCCATGAACACTGAGTCTAACCCTCACACAAGCTCTGTGAGGTGGCTCCTCTGGTTAGCTGTTACAGGGAGGGGGAAACAAGGCATAGAGAAGTCAGGCCCTGTATCTAGTGCCACACAGCTGGTAAGTAGCAGAACTTGGGCCTAAAGTCACTGCTGTCAACCATAGGCCATTCCATCCACTCTGAGCCCTGGGCCTGCACATAGTGATCTAGCTCCCAGCTCCTTCCACCTTCTGAAGCTCTGTCCACCAATCCAAATATTCAGGGTGTCAGGCCCAGAGACTTTAGAGCCATTCCCCTGTGTCTGCAGGAGCTGTTGAGGGTGGACAGTGCTGTGCTGGGATCCTGCTATCCACCATGAATATCTCCCGAATGGCAGCTGTCCTGCTCCTTCCGGCAAGAGGGCCGGGGCTGGGGCCTTCCATTCAGGGCTCCAAGCATAAGCCTTTCCTCTCATGTTTCTGGCCTTGCTGAGGCCACTCAGGCCTCCTAGGCCACTTCACAGAGATGCAAACAGCTGAGAGGTGAGACCATGCCATAACCAGAGGGAAGCAGTGAATCTGTAGGACTGTCCACCCACTTGGGCACTTTGTGGGCTATCGGGGAGGAGAAAGGGGACTATTCTGTGAATGAGGGTCCCTGGGATACCCCCAAAGGCCTCCTCCAGAGGCCTCCTATGCCTGCCACACCCATTGGCCCATTTCTTCTTTAAATCTCCCTTTAACAGGTGGCTTTTAACAGGCACAGCCACCCTGAGGTAAGGAGGCTGAGGTCAAGGGCACAGGTGGGTGTGTCCCACCCAAAGGGGTGGGCACTTTTTGGCTCCAGCAGGTCACTGCTCTGTGGAAACATGAGCCTCATCAGAAAATGTGACCTCATTTTCTCTTTTTTACATGAAAAGCCTGAAATCTAGAGCTTGAGGTGAAACTTCCAGATTTTGGAATTTCAGAATGACTGAAACCACAATGGATCAAACATCCATTGTGGGCAATTCTAGAGAGGGCGTTGCACTCAGACAGCTGACCCCAAGAGGCAGCCAGGCACAGGCTGGGAGTGAGGGAGGACAGGAGAGGCAGTGCCAGGCCCACACCTTCTCAAGGGCTAGAGCCCAGGGCAGGACTTGCCTGGTGCCATGCACCCTGGACTGGCACAACGGTGGCAGCTGAGGACACTTGCTCCCCACTTGGCAGGCAGCAGAGGCCACAGGCTGGAAGAGGCTATGAGCTGGTCTGGGCTGAGCTGCGGGAGCAAGTGTCCACCTGCACCGCACACCCCCAATTGTCAGCTCCAGTCTCTACAAAGGGAGGGATTCTTGCCCCACCACAAGAAGTTGCTCAAAAGCACAATGAACATTTGATACAAGTTTTTCATTGGCTTCCAGCACCCCCCAAAAGAAAACACAATGAAGATATTTTCCTTTTAAATAAAGCTAACTTACAGTCTTCCTTTTATTTTATTTATTTAGGTATGGGGGTTGAACTGAGGACCTTGCACCTGCCAGGCAAGCACTTGTCAGCTCTCTCCCCGGCCCTTAATTTCTTTTTCTAAACCAATTCTCTAAATAATACAATGGTTTTTCCCTTCTGTTCTTTCACTGTTGTTATTGTTGTTGCTGTCAACACCCTTATGTACCAAAATTAAAACTTGGCAATGTGTCGCTTTCTCAGACTTTTACTTGAAATGCTCCTGCTTTGGAAAGCCCCAAAGTCCAGGGCACACAGGCTGGGGGATGCCATGGAGGGTCAGGGGCGTCCGCTCTTCCAGCCCCTCCCTCCTACCTACCCACTTGCTTCTAGTTACTAACCACCTACTGCGTGCTGTGCTCTAAGGAAACAGCGCTGCCTTAGGAGAAGCATCTGCCTGCAGGGAGCTGGCAGACCCAGAAAGGCAACGCCAGAACCATGGATCCGACCCTTGCACTTCCTGTGTCTTTTTGACTGGGCACCCGCTAGGGCATCTCTGGGAAGCAAGGCCTTGTTAGGGAAGGAAAAGCAAGGCTGGAAGTATCCAAAACGCTGCCATCAGAAGCGCCTAGAAAAGAGCTGCTCTGGTGGCACAGGTGGAGGTACGAGTTCAGGTGGGGGAGAGCTAGTTCTCTCCATGCTTGGGGAACTTTAAGGCTGGGTCCTCCTCTGCTAGTCACCGTGAGGTCTGAGTGACAGCCAGGGTGCCCTTGGCCTTCTCCCCAGGCTTGTCCTGGGGCCCTGGCAGTTCTTCAAAGAACACTGTACCTTAGTCCTTCTCCTAAGACACTGATTCCATCCTCACACACTTCTCCCCACTCACTGGGAGCTGAAGAAGGGCCCTCATAGCTGACCCTGCAGTAGCCCTTCCTGGCGGCACGGCAGGACACCCTGAGCTCAGAGCTGTGCTGCCTCTGCAGCCAGGCAGCACCACTGCTGGCCACGTTCAGCCCATGTCCCAAGGCTGCCCTGGTCTATGGCATCAAGACACATGCCCAGCTTGGACAGGGAGGTTTTCAAGAGTTTACTCCAATCTCCCAAGTGCCAGGTCTTCATCTTCAGGGCTTACTCAGCCACCGGAGCTAGAAGACAGCCAGTCTCAGTAACTCTGGCTGTCTTGGGGAGCTGTGGCTTTAGGGTAATGGAGGGCACATGTTATAGAATTTTCCAGTCTTATCCTCTGGCAGTACTGGCCATTTGCTCCACCATCCAGAAAGTATCTGGCTTCCCAGGAGGGGCAGGGTCTGCTTCCTGTAGGCTAGTGCTCATTAAACCCACTTGTGCCAACTGTAGACCATGTGTGGTCTTCAGGCCCTACCACAGCAGCCCCTTTGCCTGCACCCCATTGGGCTCTGCCCACCTCTACCTCTGCCAACAGGCTGGGCCTGGGCCAAAGCCTTGCCCAGAGGTCAAGGGTAGAGTAAGGATCCTCTTATCTCTGCCAGGGTCATGGGTTAATAGTGCCAGGATTGTTCTGGATGGCAGAAGGTGGGGCAAGAGGGCCCTGCTTACACAGCTAGCTAGCTGGGGATAGGTGCCAAGGCCAGGCTCTCTACAGGACTTTGGCTGCTAAGGGGGCAACAGTGCTCATGCCAATGCCCCACTGGAGGTATATACAGGGTCTAGAAATACCTCCACTGTCAGGAATGGTACTCAGGAATGCCTAAGAAGAGGGCTTAGGTTCAAGGGTCTGCTGCTGTAGGAGATAATGAGAGTAAAATCCAGGCCAAACTCCCAAAAGGGTGTGACTATGGGATGTGATTAAATTGAGTGCCTTGGAAAGAGGCCCTGGGCATGATGTTTTGGAGTGAGTAAAGCTGGTGGCTGAACTATCTGTGTTCACTTTGTAAAACCCAGCCCTGCACATGCCTGGGGAGTGGAGGCAGGGCAGGAGGGCTAGATGAGGCTGGACGGACAGCAGGCTACCCTGAAGCCTGGGGGGCACCCAATCCCCAGTATCTGCGGTATGGCCACCAGCCCCATCTTCCAGGAGGGGCTGAGGGTGTTAAGTAGGTGTTCTCTGCCCACTGGCTCTGAACGCATTTTAGGGTCCCACACGGGCCTCACGGAAGCCAGGTGATTACTGTGGTCCAACAGCCCCAGCATTGAGGCGCAGCTTGTCCCACCTCGCTCCCACCTCTGAGACCAAGTTTCCTCTGGCCCCGTAATCATTTAGGATCTGACTGTTGAGCAAAGGAGTGAATGCCCCCGTCACACCCTCACAAACAAAATAAAACAAAAACCCTTCTCTTGACTGCTTGCTTTGCTGAAAAGCATAACTGGTACATTATATGCCAGCCCTGCTCCTCTGCCCCTGGGGAGGAAAGCAGGCCCTGGCTGCTGGGGGGTCCCCTTAAGCACACCAAGTGTCCTCACCACCCCATGACACATCAGCGGAGGGGCCATTCTGTAGCCGGCTAGCAATGCTGTGTGCAGTGTGCCTGCGGTGGGCAAGACCTCCTGCGGCCCCAGGGCGACGCCCCCCATGCTGAGTTCAGGATTCAGAAGCAACACCTGTCCTTGGCAGCAGTGGGAGTCAGCATGGTGAGCACGACCCCTCTTCCCGTGCGCAGCAGCCTGAAGAGCAGCAACACAGGGAGCTCACGTGGCTCCCCCCTCGCTTGCACTCCCTCCCTTCCCGGCCCTTCCTCCCTGGTCACCTCCTTTCCTTCTTCTTTCCTATGCCTTCAATTTCTAGTTATTTCACACACTTCCTTCCAGAGCTCACTCACAGTAGCATCAAAGTGGCAACCACACTCGCTCTCGAACTCAGCCGCTGCGCTCACCCTTCTGTCACCAGTGCTCGTGGACCCTGCGACAAGGCCTATACAAGGGCCCTCAAAAGCAGTGTAACTGTCAGAGGCCAGGACGAGAGATGACTCACAGGCCCGCAGGAGGGGACAGCGCCTGCAGGCAAGGGAAGGTGGACAGCTGTTGGGAGAAGGGTCCAGAGCTCAGTGACCAAGGAGGACAATCTCCAGATATATTAGGTTGCAGAGAAAAAGGGCACAAGCATGACTACTATGCTACTCCTTGAGTAAAAATAAAAGGGTGGGGTGGGAGGCGGATTAAGCAGCAACTAGAGGGATTTCCTTCTTAAAAATAGATCTAAAATTAATGCCGCAAAACATTAGCATTTGTGAATTCTGGGTGGTGTGTTCAGTTACTATTATAAAATTTCCTGTTTCAAATTGGAGTGTTTTAAAATTACAAAATTTAGATGGGGGATATTTTATATAATTCTTAACAAAGGACAGCTAACACTTTGATAGTGCTTGCCAAGGGGAAACTGAGGCACCGGCTTGGACGGGGCACCAGGCCTTGAACCCAGGCACCAGTGACTGTGTGCCCAACCAGCACACCTACAGTGCCCAGGAGGCCACCGGAAGCCAGCATCGGACACCTGTGGGCTGGGACAGAGGCGAGTTCACTTTTACTGGGCACCTTTCATACTATTGAATTTCTCACATGTACCCATTACCACTTAATAAATGATTTTTAGAAACAGAGGACACTTCAGTGATCAAGAAATAACAGAATCCTGGTGGTGCGGGACAGGAGGAAGCAGCCTCTCAAAGGCTGGCTGCTCTAACACCAGCAGGCCCAGGGCTGCAGCCGTGGCGAGTTCCACTGTTGTGGTCACTCTGGCCTAGGAACCAGTAAGTCCTGTCTGCTTAGCAACCCTCGTCCTGATGTTGCCACCAGTGGGCATCTGAGCCCAGACAGGCCACGGCGACAGGTCCAGGGAGGGTGCAGGCCAGTCTTAGTCCTTGCTGAGCTTTTCTGTAGTAGAAGAGCCTTTCCTTCCAGTGTGGGACCCAGAATGTCACAGCCAGGGCCTTTGATGCAGCAAGTCCACAAGGGAAGACAAAACCAAGTCCCAGCTTAATCCACACCTGGCTCCTGTCATCTAAAGCCAGCTCCCTCCTTCACTGGCATGGGTACGTTTGCCTCACTTGAAGAGGACCCTGACTGAACACAGAGATCCAAACCCAGTGGTTATGACCTATACAACAGTTAAGGGATCCTATGGGAGACTAGAATCCCAGCACTGCTAACTCCTGTGTGGTCTCAAGAGAAGGCCTTAGCCTCCCTGAGCTATAGATGCACTCCGTGGGCTTGAACATCCTGCCTTGTGGGGATGTCCTGAGGACTGTACTGATGTAACCCACAGACTATGGTAACCACTCAGAACTGCTACCTTCAAAAATAACTGCTTGCAGCCGGGCGTGGTGGCTCATGCCTGTAATCCCAGCACTTGGGAGGCTGAGGCAGGAGGATCAGTGCAAGTTCGAGACCAGCTTGAGCTACAAAAGTGAGCTCAAGGCCAGCCTGAACTGCATAGTGAGACCCTGTCTCAAAAAGGCCAAAAAACAAAACAAAACAAAACAAAAAACACACACACACACAAAAACTGCTTGCTAACTACATTAATCTAACTCAGGGTTCCTAGTCAGGGGACAGAGCAGCAGAAAGGGGGCAGCTGATGTACAGGTTCACTGTCAGCTCTCGAGACCCTTGCTGCCAAGCTTCCTGGCCCCTGGCTGCCAGTGTCATGAACCAATGCTGTCTCACCAAGACAGAGTGGGGAAGGGTCTAGGTGTTTGTCTCTTTGGAAGGCCCCCAAAGCAGGCTGCATCTTTAGAGTGAAAATCATGGCTCCTTCAGGAGCCCCCACACCCACTCCTATCTGAAGATGGCTTGCGTCAGGCCGAGCAGTGGGAGTAGCCCACCACAGTCCAGCCCTGCAGCTCTGCAGTCACTGTGGCCATAACCTCTTTATTTAACTCTCCTCCAATTACCCAGTTTGAGCATGGGATCTGTTTTACAGAGAAACCACACTGGTTGACAGTAGTCTTTTTCCTGGCCTCCTTGGGTCCTGGCCAAGTGAAGTCCTACTCTGTGGAAGACGGTTCCTTAGGAGCCCAACTCTGGCCCCTGTCCCTACTCCCCACTGAGCTTCTGTACCTTGGCAGGTCTCTCCAAAATCTGCAGGCTCTAGGTCCTAAGCAAGGTCCTCTGAGGACAGGCAAGTGGCTATTTGCATCTGGTGGATGTCAGCCTCTGACAAGCACCTGTGCTCAGGACACATTCGGAGGAGCAGAACACTGGTGCTGCACATCAGCAGAGACACCTGACAGCGTATCTGTGAAAAGGTATGGAGACATAGGCAGCGGCATCTACCTAAAGCACAGAGAGCTGTCAGAACCATGTAAGTATATATTTGCTAATGTCAAAACGCCGTGTTTCCACATGCTCTGTCCCAACCAACACCACACAATTGTTGGAGCTTGGGAGACCTCAATGTTTACATAGTTGGTTTTTCCTGGCAGTTTCCAAAATGAGAAGGATGGTTACAGGGACAGTCCTTGACTATGTGTGCATCTTTGAAAGAAGAGAGGAGAGGGGGAAGGAGAAGGAGGAAGAGTAATAGTAGTGTATTTTTGTGTTGTGTATGGCAGAAAGGAAGAGGCTGGCTTGAGCCAAGAGTGTGATCCCACTGGAAGGTCATGAAAGGTGACTCCAGAAAGGACAGCTAAGGTTCCGAGTTGGAACATAAAAACAACAGCAAGGAGGTCGCACATCTGCCGTCAGTCCATTGAAATCCCTGGGAGCACAATGCAATCAGATAAGGGCAAAACTGAATCGGAGTAACTAAGAGGTAGCAGCTGTTTGTCTTATTGGAGATTTCGAGGGCCTTGAAGCTGGGTGGGGAAAGGGGTTCTCCTGGAAGAGACTGGAGGGCGGGGTTGGGGCCAGGGGTGGGAGTGGGGGGCTCCTGCGGCTGCAATCCCAGCCCAGAGACAGTTCTCAGGGAAGTTACATAGTCCTCACAGCATATAAATTAAAGTTTTAGTTCTGTGTTTCCATATATCTTCTACATGAAAGCTAGCTAAATATTAGTGGAGTAACAATAATTATTAATAACAATAATCATCATAATAACAATAATTAATAGAATAATAATGCCTTGGGGCATCGGGGTCAGGTCCTTCATATGGCGACAGGCCCTGGGGAGGCTCTAGGTCTGGTAGAAGTGGTGGTAATGGTGGTGATGTTCATGGTGGTGGTGGTGCTCATGTCTCTGGACCGCTTGCCCGGCCTGGCTCTCGTATACCACCACGGCGGGCAGCTCCCTCACCTGCTCCCGTCCCAAGACGGTGCTCCCAGGGGCCAGTGGTGCCTGCAGGCCCCGGCAGCCTGGCTGGTTCTCCTTGGCTCGGTGCTTGTGCTTCTTGTGCCCGAGGGGCGCCAGGCTGGGGAGAAGGGCAGGGCTGCCGGCCAGGTGGGCAGAGGAGGGCACAGCAGGAATGGCAGGTGCCAGAGGGGGTTTGCTTCTGGCCCCTCTGGACATGTGGCTGACACCCATGCTCTTGCCCTGGGCCTTAGGGGACCTCACAAAGTGCTTGCTCCCGTCCTGGGTGCCCCGGAGCCGCTGCTGGAGCTCTGGGACCTTGGCGAATGGGGTGTCAAGGAAGTGGAAGGAGCCTGGTTCTGCACCTTGAGGCTTCCGGTGTGGGATGTGGATGGCTTCCGGCTCGTGGGAGCGAGATCTCGTGGCGTTGGAGGCGCGGGGGGGCAGTTCTGACTTCTGGGCCACTGAAGGGGAGCCTAGGAACCAAGTCAACAGGCATTGAATGAGCACCTTCTGTGTGCTGGGGTGGGACCCAGGAGCCACCCTGCCCCAGTTCAAGCAGACTGGTAACACCAGCTCTTCATCAGAGCCAAGCCCCAGTGTGACTGTCCCTTGCTGCTGTGGAGGACAGCTCTCTGGGATGGACTTTCCCTGTCTGCTAGTGGGAAGAAATCCAAGAAGGTGATCATCTTCAAAAGTGACTCTCTGAGAGAGCTAAGACAGACAGACACTGGCGGACGCACTGACAGTGAGGGTCTATGGGCAAGAGGAACTCTGTTCCATAGAGAAATACAGGAGGGGATGGAGCAGGGGCAGCGAGGTTGCGCGAGGGCCTACGGACATGGCAGGGTGACAACAGCGTCTCCCTGGACGCAGCAGCTGCTCAAGGTCACGGTGGCCACCTTGGGGACAGAGTTCGGGGTGGGAGGGGGTGAGGAGCTGCTTGTTTTCATTATTACCCCATGCCCTTGAATACTATTTGATTTTGTCCAACATTGGGCATGTATTAATGTAATTTTGAAAATGTTTTAAAATGTCACCTCCTCTAAGTAGTCTCTACCCTGCTCAATAAAAGCCATACCTCTGCCCAGCCCAGGGGAAGGTTACTACACTGGGCAATTAGTCCAGCCTGCCTTCCCCAGCCCTCCCTGCTGACCCGAGCTAGGGTCCCTTACCAGGCCCAAACTGGGACGTGTAGTTCTCTATCCCCGCAAGGTCTAAGTAGTGGTTTCTCCTCTCGATGTTCTCGTCCACACAGTGGTGGTAGCAGCCAGACTGCTCCAGGCGGCTGTCACCCTGGAACCTGTGCATGGGGAAGGCAAGTGAGTAGAACAGGCCCAGCCACCAAGCAGGGGCACCCACAGGCTGCAGGGATACTGCCAAGGCAAAGATGGGACCTCTGTTCCTCTCTAGGTCTTTCAGAGGACAGTAGAGGAGTCGCATCTCTTTAGTTCGTGGCTCCACCCCACACCCCCCCCCCCCAAGACACAGCCCATTGCCTGGCCTCGCTGGCACTTGTGAGAGAGGAGTGAACAAGAACCTTACTCTGAAGAGCTCCAAAGCAAAGATGATGATTTGTTTGTCAAAACGTAAGGTTGTTGAAAACCAGGCCACAAGCCACATGGGCCTACCATAGGCAGACAGCCTAGCGCTGGCCTAGCCCTAGGGGAAGGGCAGGCAGCAGAAACTGTAAACACTTAGAAGGGAGGCTGATATGCTCTATGACATTCCCCAAAGCCCAGGACAGGCCCTTCCTCTGTGTGTGTGTGTGTGTGTGTGTGTGTGTGTGTGTGTGTTTGTGTGTGCGTGTGTGTGTGCATGGTAGGTAGGCCTGGGGGAAAGGGAAGGGCCTTCTTTCTCTTTTGAAGGTAAGATGCCCTTACCCACTTCAAGAAGCGAGATGGTTCAGGGATCTAAAGCACTTCCTTAGGAAAGTTTAGGCACCCACAGGGACCGTGGTTTAATTCCCAGCACCACATGCTGTGCCAGCCCCACCCCCAGGGCAGGCTGAGCCACAACAACAACAACAACAACAATAATAATAATAATAATAATAATAATAATAAATAATAGAACATCTACGATCTGTGCCACATTGGCAGGCCTGGCGACCTCTGCCCACCACACTGAGCTCTGCCCCTGCCTAGATCCAGTGGCTTTCTTCCTGTTTGTTCACTGGGTGTGCAGCCCCAAACTTGCCATACTGCGTTCCTGACTCTCTTAGTCTTTGCCTTTGGATAGGCCTTCCCTACTCCCCGCAGGTAAAGTGGTAACAGGTAAGAGGTACTTGGTACCTCACAAGCTCTTACCATGACTCTGAAACCCCATAGGTCTTACCACAAAACAAAGGATTTGGGTAGCTGCTGGGTAGCCAAGCCACCCTCAAAGAAAGGGGGTGTCTAGGGCAGTGAGGGCAAACCTCTGAGAGATGAGCGCCCAAACAATAACCCAAACACTACAATTACACCTGGTGACTGGAGTTGTAGTTTAGAAAAACAACTCATATGTTAACGTTTTTCATCTTAAGAAAAAGAAAAAAACATGCATCGCACTGGCCCAAGCTCTGTCTCACTGGGCAAACATACACACATCCCCAGCAGAAGCACCCCATGGTGGTCTCTGGGTGCTACCCGAAGCCCCTGTTTGGTTTGTGAATTGGTGCCTCTGCCATCACCAAAGAGATCCCAGGTGGCACTGCCCGCTCGGCATCCTTTAGAGGCTAGGGCAGGGCTGGTGCTTAGCACGTGCTCACAGGTACCAGGCTGCACCCTCTCATGCCTGCCATACCTGAGGGGGGCTCGCTGCTTCTTCTCCCAGCTTCGCAGCTCCTCAGCAGGCTTGGTCTCCGCTCTGGGCCGCACACCCTGCAAGTCTGAGCTCCGCGCAACAAGCACAAGAAGCACTGGTGAGCCGCCTGCCCCCACCTACTTGTCAGCCCCACCTTCCTTCAAGCTGGGCTTCAAGCTCCCACCCTCCCCAACACACAAGGCCACACGGTGCTACTGCCCACACTTGCGCCCACCTCCCGGCCTGTGCTGGCCTGCCCTACCCCTCCAAGGACCTGCTGAAGTCCTGGGACACAAGGCAGCTGCCCACCGGGCCCTCGCAGGCAGGCTTTGGCTCTTCCTGAGATGGGGCACAGGGCGGGAGGGTCACCAGCTAGAACCTGCAGTCCTCACCAGCCTGGCTGAGAAGGGTGCTCCTCTTGCTCTGGCTCCCATCGGGGGCCACGGTGAGCTTCACCCGCAGCGTCTTGCTTGATGTCGGGGAGTGGTTCACAGAGGAGTCGACCACCTCATAGATGGTGTGCAGCAAGCTGGTGATGTCCTACACAGGGGCCGAGGAGGAAGCCCACCCCAAGTGTCAGCCACAGGGTCTCACAGCACTCTATTCAGACGGGCTGCAGCCCCGCTCTGTCCTAGAGGAGAGCTAAGGCAAAGCCTTGGATGCGGGAGTTTATTTGGGAGAAGATCCTAGGAAGCAGGGGTGAGCAAGCAGGGCAGCGAAGAGGGAAAACTCAAAGAGAGCAGGTTAGGGCATCACGGGGCCCTCTGAAGCCTGCCTCAGCAGCCTCAGCAGATGTGGAGGGTTTAGGTCAGCCCGTTCCTCACCAGCAGAGAGGAGTGCAGGAATGCTACACCCCTGTACTGTGAGGGGCTGAGCCAGCTCCCCATGCTGGAAAGGGCTTATGGGGGTCACTGTCGATCGTAGCAATAGGTGGACCCAGCGAGAGACCCACAGAAGTGGGGAGCAGTGTCAGCAGGTCTAGTGAGCATCTTCTGAGTGGGAACTGGAAAAGCAGGTGTGTCTCTGCTGCAGCTGGAATGGTACCCCTTCCCAAATGCTTATGCTGAGGTCCTAAGCTGGCCGTGCCTAGAGGGAGGAGGTGATTAAGGCTAACAGCCACAGAGGTGGGCCTTCAGCTCACCAGGCTGGTCACTTGGTAAAGAAGAAGATACACCACAGCTCCCTCCCTCTCCACAAGACCCCGGAGAAGGAAAGCGTTTGCCAGCAGGAAGACAGCCCTCGCCACATGTGCAGCTGTGTCCACCTTGAACGCCAGCTGTCAGAGTCCTGAGAAGAATTCTGCTGTCTTCAGTTGCAAGATATGCTGTGAGAACCCTGCTGCACCTCATCTGTGCTGGGGCCTCGGCGACCCAGACACCAAAGCAGGGGTCTGCAGTCCTTCTCTGTAAGGTGTTTCCATCTTCTGACTGGGGATACAGGTCCTGTCACTAGGCCTCCTTTGGGTCCAAGAATCTGTTCAGGTCATGGGCAGCTTCCTAGTTTAAGTGACACTGAAAATTCTGGAAGATATTTTCTTTCTCTCTGCCAGCTTCATGGACGGTTTTCAGCAATTCTTCCTGGGCTCAGACCTTGCCTTTACCTCTAGGAGCTAAGGAGCATAAGGGACCCTGGTGCTGCCACAGCTAGGCAGGCCTGACATGGGGGAGTGCCAGGCACCTGCTGGCCACACAGCACAGCTGCTTGTCCTGACTACAGGCTGAAGCTTAGCTCACAGAGGCCAGAAATCCAGAATCTTCCATGAAATCTTCAGAATCACTGATACTGACATCTAATTTAAATCTTAACAAGACCCCTCCTAAGGTACCAGACCATAACACTTGGGGCCAGATTGGATTGTGAAGGCCGCCAGTTTGAAATCCAGGCTCTAGTCACTTGCACACTCCTGGCTTGACTGCCCCTGCTCTTCCGGTGCAGCCCAGAGACTTCTCTTTCCTTCTTTTCCTTCTCTGGAGCTCTGCACAGCCACACTGCCCCTCTGCCCATCCTGGAAGCCCAGGAAGGAAGTGGCATCAGACAGATGGACCACTGGGGTCCATCAACTGCATCCCCCAAGCGTCACAGACCTCAGAAGGCCCTGGCTCCCACTCTGTGACCTCAGGACCCATTCATGAAAACCCACCCCACTGCCTGCAGGGGGCCAGGCCCATGGAAGCATCCTGGACATTTCCACAAAGGTCCATGTGGTAAAGACTTGGTCCCAGAGTGGCGCTGCTGGATGGCGGTAGAGCCTTGAAGAGGGATGCCATGGGAGGTCTTCAGGTCACTGGGGGCCATGATTCAAAGAGGCCTGTGGGACCCTAGTCTCCTCTCTCTTTTTCACTTCCAGGCCATGTGAGGCTCCTCAGCATCTTTGGACCCAGGAAGCCATGAAGAAGGCAGCAACAGAATGGAATCCTACTGTGCTGCATTGCTTCACCACAGGTCCCAAAGCAACAAGGCCAAGCCAATCTGTGAGCCACAGTAAATTTCTTTTTATAAATTGGCTTTCTCGGGTATGGGCTAGGGAACTGGAAGCGAACATAGGAGCCCAGAAGTACTTTCTGTAGCAGTGAGCTGCCCATGGATGGGCTGAGCTAGACATAGGCCAGACACCAGCGCCGGGGCTGCTGACACAGTGAGATGGAAGCCTACCGGTCCTGGCATGTGGCACCACCTGCTCACAGCCAGAAAAGACAGGGGAGCAGTATTGATAGCCAGACTTGAGAAGTAGGCATGGGTCTAAAAGCAGACCAGGGGACAGACAGGCTGGGTCTTCCAGGATGCCACCCCAACCTCCTGGTCCTTTGTGAGAGGAAAATACAACCCAGACAGCACTTGCTCCAGGGCCAGGCTGGGCTACCTCCCTTGCTCTCATCACAGGGCAATTAAGGAGGATGCAGGGTATCAAATCCACAACCAGTACCTGTCCACAGGTTTCAGCAAGGTCTCAATGGTGGGGACACACACATGTGAGACTCCTCAGCATCTTTGGACCCAGGAAGGCATGAAGAAGGCAGCAACAAGAAGCAGAGTCGTTGTCCCCACTGTACATGACACAAGGAATGAAGATGCCACCTCACCCTGAGAAGCCCGGCCAGGCTGTCCAAGCAGCTGGTTAGATTTGGTTATAGGTGCTAGATTGACCTTCTTCTTTCTTGCTTTCTTTTCTTTCTTTCTTTCTTTCTTTCTTTCTTTCTTTCTTTCTTTCTTTCTTTCTTTCTTTCTTTCTTTCTTTCTTTCTTCCTTTCTTTCTTTCTTTTCTTGTTTCAGAACCATTGTTTGTTTATTCACTCATTTTTATGGCTGACTCAGCCTGCCCCAAGGGCAGGGCTGGCGCAACATGTGGTGCCGGGGTTCGAACCACGGTCCCTGAAGCCGCCCAAGCTTTCCCAAGCAGGCGCTTTAGACCACTGAGCCGTCCCGCTGGGCCCCCCTAAGTTGACCGACCTTCTGAGTGTGGGGAGTTTGTGGGAGCATGAGACACAGCTTAAAACCAGCAGCAATCATCTTGCTACTGCCAAAGCGGGGAGGCTGTCTGATGAAAAGGGGATGGAAAACGAAGAGCCGTGAGGACACTGAGCCTCCGGACCCAGCCACACCAGACAGTGCCCTGGACTGGGGTTCGGGTACACGAGCCAGTCTATTCCCCTCTGTCTTTGTTGTAGCAGCTGAGCTGGGGTTCTGTCACTTACATGGAACAATCCCAAGTGCTCACCAGCTACAGCTTCCTCCTGTCACCTGTGTTAAGGCCCCCTAATCCATAGCCTGAGGAGAAGTTGGTCTCTACAACCTACGTCTCCACTCTGGCAGCATAGAGACAATAGTCTGCACTAATCACAGAGAGGGGACGCCCAGCCCTGGTCGGGGCTAAGGAGACCAGAGCAAAGCTCCAAGGGACACTTGGAGGCTCAAATGCAGGACGAGGCTGAGACAGGCGTGGAGCCCAGGAATGACAGGCACTGATGCCCTTGCAGGTGCACAGAGCTCCAGACCTACAGCAGGCCTCATTCCTAGGGCCCCCTGGGGGGCAGGGGCACCAGGTGGTGATAGGAGACACAGGAGCAGAAGAATACTGAACCTTAGCGACGTGCCTCTGCATCTATGATCAACTCGAGGTTGCTTACCAGGCTTCCAGAGCCCAAGCCCTGCCACAGTCATGGCACTGCGACAGAGCAGGCACTGCACAGCCTCGCTCTGCTCTCTAAGTGCCTGCTAGCCCGGCTCGGTGCGCTGCGTGGCTCAGCTCTCACGCTAGGCTGACCCCTCCGTGGAGCCTCCCAGGACACTGCAGTCTCTGCCGCGCTACCCTGCTTATGTCTTTCATGGAACACGTATAGGTTATGGTTATTCTATAACTGTCTCCTGTCTCCTGCCTCAGACGTCAGAACCGCAAGGCAAGGAACCAATCTGTTTCCTTTGTGTCCTTAGGCCTGGTACATACTAGGTGCTCAGTTTGTAGAGACAAAAGACGGAGAAAAGCTGAGAAGGAAGCAAGCTGTGAGAGAGGGCATCAAGGGGTCGAGAGGCAGCTGTGCAGAGAGAGCAGGAGGAGGAGGGCCAACAGGGGCAGGGCCATGCCTGTGGCAGTGACTGAAGAGCCCCTGGGGGGTCCCTGAGCCAGAGGGCTTCCTCCTGCGCCAATTGCTGGAGGTGCTTTGTGGCCTCGGTACCCAGGCCTGCCTGACCTTCAGAGATGGAAGTGTAGGAGAGGAAGCAGCCCAAGACTACTGGGGCCCCGTGCTGCCCAGTCCTCTCCTTGCCAAGGTACTGAGTGCACGGAGCCTGGCTGCCCTTGCCTGCCACCCCTCCCCAGTCACCACGGCTCCAGGACAGCCCAGAATGTCTCTGCCTCTGCCCCTCCCTGCAACAGCCTCCCCACAGAAGCAGGCTCAAGGGACAATAGTGCTGACCTGGGCCTGGCACATGGCAGAAGGCCAATCGGGTGAACTCACCTCGCGGGTAACCTTGCCATTGTTGTCAAAGTCATACAAAGTGAAGGTCCACTCCTGCCGGCTGTCCTCCTCCACGGACACATCACACTGTAGCTCCTGGACACACACACAGAGGTAGGGCTGGTCACCCTTGGCTGAAAAACCGACCAAGGGCCAAGCCAGGGGGCAGACTCTCTCCTCTACCCTCCCCCGGACCTGTAAGAGCCCAGCGACCAATAGGAGGAGCAGCTAGAGAGAGAGGCCCTCAGCACCGTAGTCTCTGGGTCATCAGACAGGAGTGGCAGGGGCTGCAGAGGAGGCTCTGGAGCCCAGGAAGGCTCAGCCAGACCAAGGGCCAGAAGCTGCTGAAAAGCCATAGGGTGTAGCAGCCCAGGAAGCCAGGACGGGTGAACCACCAAATTGAAGGCACAGGGAAGGGTGCAGAGAGCTGCAACAGCAGAGTCTGCCTGGGGCGCAACCCCTGCTTGGCTGCGAGACCCTGAGCAGGCTTCTTCCTGCCTCCATTTCTCCTTGTATGAGTAATAGAAAATGACAGTCCCTACCTCAGCAAAGTTGGGGGAAGATGAAATGTCCTCCCGCAGGCAATTCCCCTGCCGCCATGGAAGGCACATCCCAGTCTCCCGCCTCAAGCACCTTGCTTCTCTGCCAAAGGCAGTTCCCAAGGGCCAGGGACCCAAAGCCAGGGCAACCAGGACAAGGGAAGCACCAGAGTCAGTGACCAGATGCCATGTCTCTTTAGGGATCCCTCCAACCAACAAAGCTGAACACCTTCTGTAGTCTCCACAGAGAAGCAGGGTCTCAGTAACCCACATGTCAACCTACCCTTTACTGGTGTCCCTCCCCTCCTGCCCCTGGCACCTGCTCCCTGGGACCCTCTCAAAGATATGTGCACCTTTCCCTTGTTTGAGGGGTTATGTTGGGGGAACCAGAGACAAGAAGCAAGGTCTATATATGCCGAGAACCAAGCACACCATTTGGGGCACAGAAGAGCCTGCTCATCTAACAATAATTTCACTGTCATTATTATTATTGTTATTATTATTATTCTATGTATTTGGTACAAGGCCTACAGGGTCTCACAATATAGGTTGGACTCATAGTGATTCTCCTTTACTGCAACCAGTGGTATCTAATCCAGCAATCTGCAATAGAAATGGGTGCTGTGCCCCTAAGCACACACTCAGTGGCTGGCTAAACACCTCACAAAGACTTCAAGGGGACAGGACGGCCACTTGACAAAAGAGGTGCAAGGCCCCAAAATGCTGGGCACAGGACTGCACGCTCCCAGCCACGCTGCTCCCTGACTTGCCTTACCCCACCTCTTCTGCCACAGAGAAGCAGGTGCCGTGGCCCACCCAGCACTGGGGTGGCTCAGCCTGCAGGGGGCGGGACAAATACCAAGGAGTGGCAGGAGTATGCAGAGCGCAGTTTCTGCCCTACATTTCTGTAGCGTCAAGCTGGTTCCCACCAGCAGCTCCCAGATGACCCATGCCAAGTTCAAAGCCAGCTTCTTTCAGTTGTAACAGGCTCCTCTGATACCTGCCAAGTGCCTGCTCTGCTCCCTGATGAGACATTTCACATGGTGCTCCATGCACACACACACCTGCACACATCTACACACACCTTATACGCACCTTTACATGCACACAACCCTATACCCATGTCTACAATGCACCCCCGACACTCCTACACATGGGCTCCATACACATGCCCTTACACACACTCTCCTACACACACTTGTGCCTACATGCATGCCCACAAGCACCCCCGACACACTCCTACACATGGGCTCCATACACATGCCCTTACACACACTCTCCTACACACACTTGTGCCTACATGCATGCCCACAAGCACCTACATAGGCCCCTACACACTATACAGAGTGTTCTACTATTTCCAAGATGTCTTGGATTTGAAGTTCAGAAAGCAAAGTGATTGTCCCCACCTTTGTCAGCGTGCGTCTCCTCAGCTCCCACCCTACCTACTTGGCTTCTCCAGAGGCCTGGTGTAGCCCAAAACTTGGCCAGCCATCTACCAGCAGACACTATAGGGCTTCCAGGGCCAGCTGCCTGGGCCTGGCTGTCCCTCTGCTGTGGGGACCTGGGTGAGTTCAGCACAGGGCTGGGCTCCACAGCACGTGGGAATCCCTGGACCTCCGCTAGACACTGGCTGTTCTGCCTCAGGTCCTATAGACAGGGCCTTCACCAAGGCTTTGCCCTCTTTCCCATGCCCCCAACCCCTGCAGGCTGACTCCCAGGCCACATGTCAGCAGGACTGACCACTGGCCACTGAGAGCCAGCTCCACCCTTTGACCCTGCTGCTCCCCTGCCTGAGTGCCCTCCTTCTTGAAGGCTTCCTGTACCCCCAACTCCTGCTGCTGCCCTCCACCCCCATGTTGCCTGCCTAGTGCCTGCCTGCAGCAGTCCCCTCCCCGGCACTCAGAACCACCACAGCGTCCATCGCCCTGCACTCTGCGGCTCCTACAACCTACTGGCTGCATCCCTGCTTGTAGGCCCCATCCTGCCGCTGTGTCACTCCTCTGTCCCCCTCTCCACCTGCTGCTCTATGAGGGCAGGACCTGTGTCAGTTCTCCATAGTGCTGTGGACACTGGCCTTCCTGACCATGCCGCACACCTCTCCAGCCCTCTATCCGAGCAGGTGGTAATTGGCAAGTGAGCGAGGCAGAGGTTGGGGGCCTCTCCTGGAAGTCACAGCTGCTGTACTGACTCCAGAGCTGTGACCTATGCCTCCAGAAGGAAAGCAGGGAGAATGGACAGCTGTGGGCAGGCTTCCTTCAGGCCACTGGGTCTGGCTCTTAGCACCCGACTGTGCTCCATACACAGAAGCAGCTTCAGGTTGGCTAAGGACAGACTGGCCAGACCATAAGCTCTGGGAGGCCATGTCCCTTGTGTTGACCACATGGGCAAAGAAAGGCATGGCTGGTCATGGACCTATCTAGGACTTCCTGACTCTAGGTCACATACTCCATCTGAGAGGGCCTACATGTTCCAGATACTCTCTGGAGCTGGAATGCTTCACCAAGGAAATAGAGGCCAGAGAGGTGACAGCCACAGCAGGCCTGGAGTACTGCTTCCCTCTGTCTACCCATAACCTCCTTGGGGTCCAAACTGACCACTCAGCCAGATGCTTGGGAGCAGCCAGTGCTGAGCTGAGGAGGGTGAGCGGTGCAGTGCTGGTCCTCACAGCCTGTGCTGGACCTCTGTGGCCCCAGAAGCTGAAGGAGGAGCCTCTGTTTACGCAGGAGAGGTTCCTCCAGGCTGGGAGCTTCCTGCCAGGCCTCAGCTTCCCTCCTGGCTGAGAACCACAGACAAAGGAGAGCCTGCCTCGCCTCCTCAGGGACCAACATCAGGAAAGGAAACTTACTTCAAATTTCAGCTGCTTCTTGGAGGCCGGGCAAGAGTCACTGGCTTTCTCCATCCTTTTCTCATCCCCACTTCCCAGGCTGTCAATCTTCTCGGGTGGCAGGGCCACTGCAGGGGAGGGAAGCGTTAGTGAGGACACATGTTGAGGTGGGTCCAAAGGAGGCATTGTTGTGGCCTTGTCCCCAGGCCTAAACATCCTCCCCACTCCAATCCTACCCACTGGTTGGCACAAAATTCCCTCACTCTCTGCCCTGCAACACTAAGGGGACCCTGTGTTACGGTTTGACCTGAAATGTCTTCCAAAGCACAGGTGTTGAAGGCTCGGTCACCCGCGTGCAGCAGCATGCAGCAGTGGGGCCTTGAGAGGCGACTACATCATGAGAGCCCTAATCCCAAAGACACAGAGGTGAGGCCTAGTCAAGGCCCATGTGCCTTTGAAGGCAGCACTTTGTCCTCTGCCTCTTTTCTGTGGCCTCTGCCTCCTGTCTGCTGTGGAACAAGCGCCTCCACTTCATGACATGCTCCCTGCCATGATGCTCTACCTCCACACAGGCCCAAACTAGCAAGCCAAGTGACCATGGACCGAGGCCTCTGAGGCCAGGAGCCCAGAAAAGCCTCCTCTGCTTTGGGTTGTTTACCTCAGGTATTTGGTCACAGCAATGCAATGACATATCCACATGTGTCTCTCAGGTTACCCCAGAGGACCCCGCTCTGCTCCAGCTCTGCAGCCTAAATGACCAGCCTGTGACTCCATCATTCTGCAGAGCCACCTGAGTGCTCAGGAAGATCAAGCCGTAGAGCAGGCAGATGAGAGCACCAGAAGCTAATGGAGCCCGGACAGGGGCTGTTGGGCACCAGGGCATTTTCTGCACAGCCTCACTGACTTCCATGCTGTCGTTCTGACCTCTTCAGAGATGGCCTTGCCTGAGCCAGTGTATGGCACATCAGTGTGTGGACATGAGGAGGGACAGACACAGCTCAATCAGGCCGATGGGCACACACACAGCATCTCTCGGGGGCATGCCATCCTGGGCCTCTGCTTACCTGCTGTCTTCCCTGTGCCCAAGGTCATGTTGGTTTTACATCCATCCAGGAGCAGAGGGAGGTGTGAAACCCACGACCTACTGGTACCATTTTCACATGAGGTTTCACAATGGCACTATCTAAGAGGTTTCAGGAAGGCAGCTCTTTGTAACACTACTGTCCTAGACCAGAATGACGAACCCTTTTGAGAAAAGAGCACCCAGACTGCAACCCTGAACCCACTGATTTATTACAAGGTGTCAACACTGCAAGTAAACATGAATATGGAGATTTTAGTTTTTAAAAAACAACTGTCATCCAGTGTTCAGCTGCAGGGGTGACTTGGCTCACGTGCTGCCCGGGGTGGGACCTGGCCTTGTCGGGGACTGTTGGAACCTGTGCACAGTGACACTCAGCAGGGTCCCTTTGCTGCCCTGCAGCAGTGATTTTTGTCATCTGACTTCCCAGACAGACAAGCTGAGCACGTCCTGCTCCAGGGTCCTTCCCTACCATTCTGGCCTGGGGATGGCTGGGCTGCTGCGAGGGCCAGACAAGGAGTCATGCAAGGAGCTGAGATGTTCCTGCAGACCCGGAGGACCTTCCCAGGCGGTCTGAAGCCCAGGGAAATGAGATGCCAGGCAAGGAAGCTGGGTGGGGGCCCAGCCCCTACGCTCACATACAGACCACCAGCCATGGAAGGGTCAGGCTGCAGTGCTCTTGCTTGGCCCCTCAGGTAGGTTGAAGGTGTCTCCTTAACACAGCCATCAGCAGCACTCCCCACAGTGCCCTGCAAGTAGTCCTGGTTCCCCTGTGTACCTACCATGCTGCCCATCCTCCACCCCCCCCCACCACCCAGCCAACACTAACCAAGCACTCAGTGTCCTCACCACAACCACATGAGGCGCAGATAGGCTTTGCCAACAAATGACAGGGATGGGTTATAGACCTAAGGAGCACTAGTCATGCTGCCCATCACCCCGCTAATGGCCCTCTGATCTCTTCCAGGCCTGATTCAGGGGACCCATGCCTCTCTCTATTGGTCTCTATCCATGGAACCAGTCTCTTCTGGGGTTTAGCACTGTGACCCTGAGCAGGTCTTGAACTTGTTCTAGATGTCCCAGTTTAATTTCCCAATGTATAAAGAAGATGCTGAGTCTCTTTCCAGGGGACTCTTGTGTGGATTCAATCAGCTACAGCTACAAAGGGCTAGGAGCCAAGGCCAGTGTATGGGACCTGGCCACACACAGAAACAGCCAGGGGAATGACAGCCTTGCCCTCGCGCTCCTTCAGGGTTAACACACTTGGCTTCTCCAAACAGAGGCTTCAGCAATCAGATGGACACAGGGCATTGTATCAAATACAGCCAGCTAGACAGGGAGCAGAGGAAGGAGGAGGGGCTAAAGATAAGGGTGCTCTAGCTTCCCAGCACAAACAGGGTGCAGATAGAGGCTACCACGCTACCCAGGGGTCCCTCCTCAGACAGCCAGGATCTTTGTCCCCATCACAGCCAGCAGCACACAGGTTACTTCAGTTCCTCAGCACCCACCCAGCAAAGTGATGCTCTCTAAAGGAGTCAGGAGCACCTGCCAGGCCCCAGGCCTCAGGTACTGACCAGGGCCTATTCTGGTAGCAGGCATAGAGCGATACAGTGAAGCACAAACCTGAAAGACTGGGATGCCTCAGAAAGGAAATCTTGCTGGAAGCACTGGAAGGCAGGGCCCTGGCATCCTACCACAGGGGCAGGCCACTCATGCTATCAGCTCTGAGAGCATCCATAACACAAAGGTGCTCCCCGGCTCCACTCCTGCAAAGCTAGACATCTCCAAAGGGATGCCAAGTCCTGGACTGGTGCTTCCGGTGAATAACTGGCCGAGAACCCCAGGGCAGGCAAGAACAGAGAGCCTGGGCCACTCTGGCTGCTCTACTCTAAATCTCCCTGCTACCTTCCTGGGCCACAGCTTGCCACCATCCTGAACCTAGACAGGACAATAGGTACAGCCACTTCCACAGGTCACAAGTCAAGTGATGATATTCCTGTCACTTCAAAGTGTCAGGGAACTGGATTCCTCCATTCCCATTGTGAAGCAAAGCACTGGGTTCTAGATGCTGCCAGCGTCTCCCTCAGGCACACTGGGCTGGCGGGAGTGTCATTTCTCAGCAAGCACAGTTGGGCTTCCTGCCTTCTGACTCAGCCCCTGACCTCACTAACATTGACACTTCTGGACCTCAGTCGCCTCATGTATAGGATGAGACACAAGGATGTGTCCCCTCACATAGTTGCCGGGAGAGGGCATGAGACACTGCTCCCTTAGCAGTGGTCAGCACATAGTCAGTGCTCCATAAATACGGGCTTCACCACGTGGAGCCAGAGTGTCACATGATCACCAGGATCCAAATGATCGCTGGTACCTCAGAGAGACCCCCACACAGAAACCACTAAGATAACATGGCCTGAAATAGCCCCTATTCACTCCTCTCAGATGGAATAAAAGAAGAAAAAGAAAAAAAGAAAGAAAAACAAAGCCTAGTTCCATCTTCAAAGCTGCTGCCTTCCCCTGTGAGGTCCTGGCTAGAGATACAAGCCAGCCAGGCTTATCGAAGCCAAACTTCAAGTTCAAAGAGAAGTTATCAGAAAAGCACCTTCAGGTTCAATGTTGCCTTTCATGTTCCACTTGATGAAACTCATAGACAAGGAACATGTGTCCCTGTTCTCTCTTTCACAGGAGCCTCCCACCCCACGTACTGGGCAGCCTGTCCTTTCCTGCACCCTCCCTTCTCCTTGCCCAGAGAGCAGCACTCCCACCCTACTCTTTGTACACCTCCAAACATCAGCTCAGGCTGGATCACCCTCTGTGCCCTGTATCCTCGCAGCACCACATGGGTGGGTGGGCAGGATGGGGTGCCAAGGGCACTCCAAGCCACTCAAGCCCCACTAACCACAGCACAGAAGAGGGACACTTCCCAGAGACAGACTGGCAACTGAGTCTGCATTCTTTCTCCACCTCTAGTCCTGTTTGGCCTAGCCACTTTCCCCTAAGAGATGAGCAGTTTGGAATCTATATCCTCCAAACCAAATGTATTAGTTACTTTTTGCTCGTTGCTGGAACAAATACCCAACACTCAAAATGAAGAAAGGAAAGGTTTATTTAGCTCACAGTTTGTGGAAGTTTCAGTCCATATTCGGCTGGCCCAAGGCTGAGTGGAACAGAGCAGAGAGCATCCAGTTCATTGTGGCAGAACAGCAACAACATGGTGGCAGAGGCAGCCAACCAAACAGGGCAGCAAAGCAGCAGCACCAGCTCGAGCTCCAGTCTGTCTCTCTGTCTCTCTTTATATTACATTCAGGCTCTCCGCCTTAGCTCCCGCCCTAGACTACACCCATAATCCCGGAAGTACTTTCACCCATAATCCCATCAGTACTAAAACCTATAATCCCAGGGATCATGGATCAAGTCTCAAACTCTAGCAGTCCCCGCCCAATGACTCCATGAGGCTTTGGGGGGACAACTAGACATAAACCATAACATTCCGCCCCTGGACCCCCAAAGTCTCATACATATCCCTTTTTACAAAAGACATTTTAGTCCATCTGGAAGAG